>CAOJBK010854385.1:0-11163 GCA_948294925.1 Codiaeum variegatum | reverse complement strand
TTTGGAAAATTTTAAAGCTAGACTAGTGGCTAATGGCTATGCAGAGAGAGACGACTTTGATCATGAAGAGACATTCAGTCTTGTGGTCAGAAATACCACAGTGAGATTGTTCTTGGCACTTAGTGATATTCAAGGATGGATTGTAGGTCAATTAGATATCAATAATGCTTTTCTAAATAGGGACCTTGAAGAGAAAGTTTACATGGATATACCAATTAGATGTTGGCTTCAGGGAAAGTATTCATCAAATGAATATGGTATTTCTCAGAAGAAATTAGTATGTAAGCTTCATAAGACCTTGTATGGCCTGAAATAAGCATCAAGCTAGTGGAGTATGAAATTGACAGATAGTTTGATCAAGCATGTTTTTGTTTAAAGTAAAGTTGATTACTCTTTTTTTACCAAGCAAATAGGAAATGGTATACTTATTACTTTATTGGTATATGTAGATCATATTGCTACAGCTAGCAATGTTCTTGATTTAGTACAATAAGTCAAAACTATGTTAAATACATATTTTAGAGTAAAGGATTCAGGGAAATTTAAATATTTTCTTGATCTTGAAGTGGCAAGGTCAGATAAAGGAATTGTAGTGTCTCAAAAAATGTATGCACTGGAGTTATTGGAAGAGTTTGGTTTTTTAAATGCCAAAGTTCATCTAATCCTATAGATGTAAAGCATTAGTTGATGCATTCAGAAGAAAATATAATGACTAAGCCATATAAGTATAAGTAGGTAGTTGGAAAATGAATGTACTTAACAATAACAAGACTAGACATTGTCTATTCTATACAAGTTATACCCAATTCATGGATAAACCAAAAAATAAACATTTCAAAGTAGGATTGAAAGTATTAAGGTATCTTAGAATAAAACAAGGGAAAGACATTTTCTTTAACTAAAAACATGTACAAATAATGATTGGGCTTCATGTAAAGAAGCAAGAAAATCACAGAATGGCTATTACATCTATTTGAAAGATTCATTAATAAGTTGGATGTCAAAGTAATAAAATACAGCAGCCAGAAGCTTTGTAGAAGTTGAAAATTGAGCGTTGGATGTAGCAACAACAAAAATAATCCATCTGTAACATCCTCTTATTGATTTCAAATTTCCCTTCAAATTTCCTTCTCTAATGTATTGTGTAACATATCAACAATTCATATTGCTAAGAATGTTATTTTTCATGAGAGGAAGAAACATATTGATGTGTAATTTATGCAAGTGCACATAATCACACAAGTAATATAGTAATGAGTTCAGTATCATTCCACTGGATACATAATTAACTACTAGCTCAAACCTGTTATTATTGTTTAATTGATCGATGGTTGGATATTAAACTAAAATTAACTAAATTAAATACGTAGACTAAATTATCAAATTTCAAGAACAACCACAAAGAAATCAATCAATGATAAAACTTTACCTAGGTATCGAATCCCCCTAGGCTTATTACAATCATGAATGAACATTCCAATACAATCAAAACTTAAGGTTAAATTGGCAATTCTATAAAATTAGAAAGCAATCTCCCTTAAGCAGTGCAATCCTTAATTTCTAAATGCCCTAAAGGGGATCTCTTTGCAATCATAATAAATCCAGAAATTACATAAAGAATAAAGAATTAAACATGTCAAAGGATCTTGTAGATCTATCTCTAGTATCCCAATCAATACCCAATACATGTGAGTGATCAATTCATACCAAGCTTTCTCATGTCAATAGTATGAAAACTATTCCTAATTAACAAGTGCATGATTTCTAATTAAGATGAAAACAATGTAAATCACATGTAAAATCCAATCAAAAATTTAATTGTATTGAAAACCCAATCATTCAATCCATATAATAACTCCTAGGTTCATCTCAACCTAGATAGATAAAAAATTTAGTTCATAACAGGAACTAAAGATAAAGAAAATAAGAAGAAGGAGAAGAAATTGATGAAAATCATGATATCAACTTGAATCTTAGCCTCTATTCTTGTCATCTTGCATCTTTACCTTGAAAACCTTATGTTCTTACTCTCTAAACTCATCCTAAGAAGTCTATATCTGAATTGTCTCCTCAAAATCCAATTTTAAACTTTAAAAGTTTGCAATTTTACTCCACCACAGGGCACCCCACGGGTGTGGCTCACCTGATGGCTCCTAGGAATTCAAAAAATCCTTGAAAAAGTTGAAAAAATAAAGGGTAATGAGTTTCCTCAAGGTGACCCATTGGTGTGGCTCACCTCGTGAAAACATTATGAGCTTCAATTCTCCAAATTTCTCTAAATTTTGCTTATCATAAGGGGGCAAAAGGTTTCCACGGGGGACCCCAAGGGCATGGTCCATCCCATGGATCCTCTCAATACTATGTTTCTGCTCCTTTTCTCCTCTATCAATCAGCTTGACACTTAAGTAATCATGGAGTCGAAAAATCTAAAAAATTCCTAAAAATAACTTAGAAATATACTTAAACAACTTAATCAAACTCAATTTAAACAAAAACTAACATAAATCAAAGGTAAAATATAAGCAAAATAAGCACATATCAAATTCTCTCACACTTACGCTTTTACTTGTCCTCAAGCAAAACAAACCTAAATAATGTACAAGCAAGAAAACATCCTCTTAATAGTCAAATAAAAACAAGTTTTGACAATCATCTACATAGAACACAATTTAAGTTTTTCAGTTAACAAGTTAATTTCCAGACTTAACAAGCAATGCCAGAAATTTTGAAGATATCATTGTACCCATAAATGCCAAACTTAAAGTTATACATTTGAGCACCCTACCTCAATGAAACACAACTCAAACCAAAGAAAGTTTATAGATTTCTCTCTTAGGAACTCGACTAAACCCCTTTGAAAGCAATACACATTCAATGTAATTTTTTCACCTTTTTTGTACTTTTACTTTTCTTTTTCATTAAACATTTAAGAAGCCCGACTTTGTTGACAACATCGCTTAGCCTTTTGATACGAAGGTAAATATTTTGTGTGCCAACCTCCAGTTACTCAGCTAGTCACAACATTAGCTGGCTACTAGCACTATTCATGATTTCATAGATTTTATTTTGCTTTGCATAAAATGAAAACCAGCAGAATAGGGAATCATTTTCAAAGCTCCTTACATATCAAGCACTTTTTCACATTTTGCACATCACATATGCTAAATCCAAAGGGCAAAATCAAGAACCTAAAATATTTAAAATTTCTTACTAAGCTTGAATTATGCATCACCAAAATAAAAAATGTTCAAAAGTTTAACTAAAATTTCAATTTTTAATTATACAGCCATGCTAAAGAAATTTCTTACTCTGGATTACAAAATCCTAATTTTAACTCATAACCCGGAAAGTTTAAGAAATGAAGTATAAAAAAGTTTCCACGTCAAGTTAGTGCTACATCCCAGAAGTGCTTCTTTTTCCCTTCGAAATGTCCTTTGAGCTAAATTTTGAACTTAGCCTATAGAAACCTTCATACCACAAGTGCATTATCTATAATTCAATGAAAATATAAAAGAAATTAAAGAAAAATCATAAGAATAAACTGAAAAGCACATAAATAACACATTAAATGGAAATTTTAAAATTGAAAAAAATTAAAAACAATGGGTTGCCTCCCACCTAACGCTTCTTTAATATCGTCTTAGTTGGATGTTGTGTCGGGCTCATCACCATACCTTAGAAAATCTAATGTTTTCTCCATAGAAATCATCCTTACCACATTTAGAGCATTTCAAATCAAAGGTTCCATGTAAACTAAATTTTAAACCTTTTAAGCAATTCTCAACAAGGGATTTAGGTAATGAAACTTTATTATTAATCGACATCTTATGCTTTTTCTTCTTAGGTTTCTTACCTTCTTTGGTTTTACCTTCCTTCCCTTGTGATTTTTCTAATGTCTTGTCCAACTCATTGCTCATCCAAAGTTGAGATGCTTAAACTCTAAGAGGCTCTGACTTATTATTTCCCAAACATTACCACACTCAACAATTGCACTATCAATCTCATTTAAATCATTATTTTTAGTTTCATTAGCAGCAAAAATGTTACAAAAATTAACTTATTCTACAATGAGTATGTGCTCAGGAACTTTTGGAAGATGGAAGACAACTTGTTCACCACCCTCTCTCAAAGTTAATTTTCCATCATGAACGTCAATGATGTCTCTAGTTGTATCTAGGAATCATCTTCCTAGAATGAGTGAGTTCTCATCATTCTGTTCCATCTCTAAGATAATAAAATCAATAAGAAATATAAACTTACCTACTTTAACTAACAATCTTCTACTATAGCCTTAGGGCATATGACATGTTTATCAGGTAATTGAATACTAAGATGTGTTGGTTTGGGTTCTCCCAAACCCAAAGTCTTGAAGACTTTATAGAGCATCACACTTATGCTTGCTTCAAAACCAACTATATCTCTTCTATCTATGCTTAAGCTACCTAAAGTACAAGAAATAGTGAGCCTCCATGGATCTTGAAGCTTCTAAGGTAGCTTTTTGATATTTAACGAGCTCTCCTCTTATAATCTCACCATAAATACCTCTTCAAGCTTCCTTTTCTTTGTAAGCAAATCCTTCAAGAACTTAGCATACGTTAGCATCTACAAAAGAGCATCTACCAAATGAATATTTATATGCAATTGCTTAAAAAGGTTTAAAAATTTACCAAAGTGAGCATATGTTGCATCTTGCTTAAGCCTCACCGGATAAGGCACTCGAGGCTTGTATTCTGGAATTAGAGGGGTATGCTTTTACACTTTCTCAGCTTATTTCTTCTCTTCCTCTCCCTCTTAACCTTTTGCTCGTACGCTCACCTATGGCTTTTCAGCATCCTTTAAGTTCTTACCACTTTTCAATGCAATGGCATTTAACATTCCTCTTGGGTTTTCCTTAGTATTACTTGGTAAACCCCATTATGGTCTCTCACTTAATCGCCTTACAATCTTCCCCATTTGAGTTTCCAAATTCTAGATCGAAGCTTGTTGATTGTGTAATGTTGTTTCAGTTGCCTTATACTTCTACTTATTCACCTCTATAAACTTTTTCAACAAATCTTCGAGAGTTGACTCTTTAGATTGAGAAGATGGCTAAAATTATTACTGCTAGAAGGAGGACTGCTAAAATCCTGGTGGAGGTCTAGGATTGGTTTGGTTTCTTTGATCTCCCTATGAGAATCTTAGATGGTTCCTCCACCTTGGATTGTAGGTATTACTATATGGGTTATGCTATTGGTTCCGGCTCATACCACCCATAAGTCAACTTGCTCTGGCTTAGCAAACAAGTTTCCTTGTTGGCAATCTTAGCTGGGGTGTCCTCCCCCACAACACTTAAATAAGATAACTTGATATTGTGAAGCCATCTCCATGATAATAGCATCAATTTTCTTGCTCAAATCCTCCACATGAGATGATAAAACTACTATAAGATCTAGTGAATGGACACTAATTTGTTTTTGCTTGGTTCTAATATGATTTCCATTGTGAATGTGTCAAAGCCATCTCCTCAATCAAGTCTCTGACTACCTTTGGAGTCTTAGTTCTTATAGAACTACCTGCTGTTGCATTAATGGAATGCTTATTAACATAATTCTGCCCATTGTAGAATGTCTGAACCTGTTTCCATAATGGTATCCTATGATGTGGACGCCTCCTCAGTAATTCCTCATACATCTCCCATCCTTCATAAAGATATTCTCCATCAGTTTGGGGAAAGGAAAAAATATCATTCCTCAACTTGATTGTCTTTCTTGGAGGGAAATACTTATCCAGAAACTTCTCAGCAAGCTATTCCCAAGATGTAAAGTACCCTGCAGGATAAGATTTTAACCACTTCTTAGGAGAGTCCAGCAAAGAGAAAGGGAATAACCTAAGATGTATAGCATCATCCGACATGTTTTTCATCCTAAAGGTGTCACATATTTTTAGGAAAGCTTCTAAATGAGAACTGGGATCTTCATGCACATTACTCCCAAAATGAAAGCTATTTTACAGCAAAGTGATCACTTCCAACTTAATCACAAAGGTGTTATCAGCCACTATAGGTCTTTTAATACTGCTCTCAGCCCGTTTCACCGTAGGCAGTGAAAAATCATGCATAATCCTTAGTTTGTCAGTTAAGACTTCTACCTCTTCTTCCATATCTGACTAAGTTTTACTGTTTATTTCTTTCCCAAGTGCTTCCTCTTTCTCCTTCTTTTGTCTCTTTAATGTCTGCTCTAATTCAAGATCAAAAGGAAATTCTACTTTTTGACCAGTACTCATTCTCGTTATACAAAAGACTAGGAACCTGAAAGAGAAGAAAAACCAAGAACAAAAACTAAACAAAACTAAAAGGAAATTAAATCAACAACTATTATTATATTGTTAATTTAATCGTTTTCCCAGGCAATGACGTTAATAACTTGATGCATAATTTCTACAAGTGCACAAAATCGTACACGTAATATAGTAATGAGTAGAGTATAGTTCCACTAGAGATATGGTTAACTACTAGCTCAAACCTTTTATTGTTATTTAATTGATTGATGATTGGAAATTAAATTAAAATTAACCAAATTAAATACCTAGACTAAATTATCGAAGTTCAAGAACAATCACAAAGAAATCAATTAATGATAAAACTCTACCTAGGTACCGAATCCCCTTAGGTTTATTGCAATCATGAATGAACGTTCCAATACAATCAAAACTTAAGGTTAAATTGGCAATTCCATGAAATTAGAAGGTAATCTTTATGGAGCAATGCAATCCCTAATTTCTAAATGCCCTAAAGGGAATCTCTTCACAATTAGAATCAATCTAGAAATTACATAAAGAATAAGGAATTAAACATAACAAAGGGTTTTGTAGATCTATCTCTATTATCCCAATCAAACCCTAATACATGTGAGTGATCAATTCATACCAAGCTTTCTCAAGTCAATAATATGAAAACTATTCCTAATTAACAGGCACACAATTTCTAATTCAGATAAAAACACATGTAAAATCTAACCAAAAGTATAATTGTATTGAAAACCCAATCATTCAATCCATGCAATAAACCCTAGGTACATCTCAACCTAGATAGATAAAGAATTTAGTTCATAACAGAAAATAAATATAACGAAAACAAGAAGAAGGAGAAGAAATTAATGGAAATCATGATGTGATCATGAATCTTAGCCTCCCTTCTTGTAATCTTGCATCTTGACCTTGAAAAACCTTTTTTCGTGCTCTCTAAACTCGTCCCAAGAAGTCTCGATCTGAATTTTCTCCTCAAAACCTAATTTTAAACTTTAAAAGTTTATAATTTTAAGTCACCACGAGGTATCCCACGGGTGTGCCTCACCCCGTGGCTCCTGGGAATTTGAAAATTCCTTGAAAAAGTTGAAAAATAAAGGGTATTAAGTTTCCACGGGGCCCGTGAAAAAATTTTGAGTTTCAATTCTCCAAATTTCTTTAAAATTTGCTGGGGTAAAAGGTTTCTACGTGAGACCCCACTGGCATAGTCCACCCCCAGGATCCTCTCTAGACTATTCTCCTTTTCTCCTCGATCGATGAGCCCGACACTTGGACTTCAAAGCTATACTCCACACTTGACAAAAATGTATCCCAAATTGTCATTTTCAAGCTAAAATAATCATGGCATTGGAAAATCTCAAAAATTTCTAAAAATAACCTAGAAACATACTTAAACAACGAGATCAAACTCAATTTAAAGTAAAAACTAACATAAATCAAGAGCAAAATATAAGTAAAATAAGCACATATCACATAATGAATTAGATTGTCATTATTTTAGGGAAAAGCTTTAATTAGGTGAAATACAAGTGGCACATCAAAGAATAGAACATAAAGTGGCGGATGCATTAACTAAAGCATTGCATGTAGAGAGGTTTCAATATTTGGTAAGCAAGATGAACATAATAGATATACATGCTCATTTTTAGGAGAAGAGCTATAAAGTGAAGGATGGTGCACTTGATGAGAGCTTGAAGCATTGACCTCTAGACTTGAAGATACAAAAGACAAACAAAGGTGCATAAATAAGCACTGGATGTGATAGTGCAGGAGTGTAGCTCTACTTAGAAGAGTTTTTTATTTACGTTATGCCACGAACACAAATCACAGTTGGATGTTAGTTAGGAATTTTTGTCTTTTATTAACTATAGCGTTGTGTATATAAGCAACACGATATAGAAAAGAATCATTGAATGAATTTTTATTGTTCATTTAATTTTCTGTTATTTAATTTTATAACAAAAATCCGGTTAAATTTGAATTCAATCTAGTCTGAATCTGGCTCAAACTTGAAGTCGATCTAGAGAGGTCTTGAATGTACTTGGATATGAGTGGAAAAACTCAAGCACTGTTATATTTTAGCTCGAGGCACTAGTCTTTAGTCCAGGTTTTCCACTTCACTTATTTTTAAGCACAACTCACTCCTTGCATTTCACCATGTGCTTGCTGACAACATTATTTAAGCTTCTAGGAACTATCAAAAGACAGAATAAAGAAAGCTAATTCATGGGCCCTTTTATGAGGTTAGATTCTCAATGTTGGGCCTAAATTATTTATTTCATGATTGCTAATCCAGTCTCGACCCAACAAAAATCTTAAGTTCTATATTTTTTTTAGATCAAAACTCTAATTTGATTATAAAGGTAAAAAAAAATATAAGTATCAAATAAAAAATTCAGGGTTTATTTTAGGTGGGTATAGAATATATTATTGTTTGTACCTAAAAATAATTTTTGAGATTGAAATAGAAATTAATTGATTTAATTGATTTTTGGATCAAAAGTCCATAAATAATTAAACTCATCATTGAGAAGCCCATATTTTGGTGACTAAGCATCAACAGAAGATTATAGAGGATATGTCTTATAAGCAAAGTCATGTAACATAGCATAACAATGCATTAACTGTCTCAAAGTAACTGCTAGTTTTTTACGTACTAACTGGGGAAGTGATTTCTCAGAGCTATAAAAACAATAGTAGCAGACAATCAAAGTACATACAATCCAATCAACTCAACATCATCAAATATAAAAAATCAATCAACAACAACTAAATGAACAATCAACTTTATAATTTTTAATTTTAATTCTAACATTTCATCAAGCAAAAATTTTATTTTACTGTTATTATCTCTTTTTTTTCCAATTTTATCAGTATTTTAGTTTACTGTAATTGTGATTTTCTAAAAAATCAATATAAAAACTTTGCATTCTTCAATTATAAGTTATGATTTCATTTACAATCTAAATATCGTGAAATCCAAACAAATTGTGATAAAAGAGTTTGAAAATTTACTACGTTTGATTAGAAGTCAATATTCGTACAATTGAGAAAATTCTCCTTTGATATGTCCACACGTCTGAAAATAAACGCAATGATTATTATAAATTTGAAAGTTATAAAAACAAAAGACATATAAAGAATATTATTGTACATGCACTCTTTCATGTTTAATTATTATCATATTCAAACAATATTTAGTTGTGGGAAAATTTTAACTGAAAACATAAACTTGAAATAGAACAAATTTCTTTATATTATATGAGTAAATTAAGAAACATCAACTATTACTTAATTAATTATAAATAACAATACATAAAAGCTGTTTTTTTAAGCCAAAGACGATACATAAAAGCTTGGCCAGTACAATAATAATTAAAATATAAAAAACATATTGCTCAAATATTAAACTTGAAAAGCACCTTCTTGACCACATAATTAGCAATAATCTGAGAAGTTTTCTGAGTAGGATGAAAAGCATCCCAAAACACATATTTGTCTGCATTTGTGCATGTAAATGGATTGTTTCTTGCACATGCATACCCCATCTCAAACATTCCTGTTGCACAGCATGCTACTGAAGTCACCTCAAATCCTGTCAATCCATCATTAATAATAAAATCTTTTAATTTCCCAATTTAAATATTTTTATACTATCACTTTAATATATATAGCTAACATTCTGACAAAATATATATATATATATATAGCTAACAATCCTGCATATAATAATATATATGAAGGGAAAAAAAAAACAGTTAAACAATTATTGTTATTGTAAATGGAATTGTATACCATTTCAAACAAAGATAAATTACATTTGTGTTTCAGTTCAAAAAAAATAAAAAATTACATGTGTGTATGTTTATTAAATAACTAAACTGCCGTCCTACATAAATTAATATGAAAATAAATTTTTTTAGATTATTTTATTTCAAAGAAAAAGAACTTTTATTTTGTTATGAAAATCTTTTTGGGAAAAAATCAAATTTTTATTCATATTTTTCATAATTTAAGTTAATTATTATAATTCTTTTTATAAAAAAAAATTAGTTATATAAAAATATAATTTATTTTATGTAAAATAATAATTTCAGAAAAATAAAAACTAATTTCATGAATTATAAAATACAATTATTTTATAAAAAATCAATTTTTTCATTTTTTTATAAATTAAATTATTTATTATAAAATTCATAAATTTGTAAATGTATAAAACATTTTTATCATTTTAATATTTTTTTATTGAAATATTTTTTTTGCTAAAAATTCAAAACTTTTGTTTATACATATAAGAATATTTACAAAAAAAATTATTTAATTTACTAAAAAATACAAATAAAAAATTAATTTTTCGAAAAAATATCTTCTTTTTTTTTTTTATAAAAAAATACAATTAGTTTGGTTAAAGTAACAATAGAAAGGAAATAGTTCATTTGAAATTATGCCCAAAATATAAAGAAGGCGAAATTTAATAAAAATCAAGTGGTTGGGCAGTGAAAGTTTTCTTGTAATAAAAATGGGATCGTCAATATGTGTTTGTTGTGAACTCAATAAATACATCTATCCAACACTGAACTACATCCAATTTTGATACTGACTACTTAAATGAAAAAGTACTGGTTCAGGATTTCAATATGATCTGTACATGAAATTGGACCAAAATGGGCTTTTATTAATATCAGAAGTGTCTCTACTTTAGAAGAAAATAAAAATTTTTAAAAAAAATTTATGACTTACCATAAAAAGGGGGATTTCTTAAGATGTGCAAGAAAATGAAAAATGGATTTGAGAAAACCAAATTGCTTCCAGGAAGTTGTTTGTTGAGCTTGACAACCAAATTGCTTAACTTGTTATTGAACTCCATAGCCACATTATTAT
>CAOJBK010854241.1:0-26904 GCA_948294925.1 Codiaeum variegatum | reverse complement strand
TTGTTTAATCCTTAGTCTTGCAAGTTCTTGAAGTTATCCCTTAGGAATTAGGATTTTAATTTTCCGTTCTTAATCCATGATTAATTGTGAACTAGACAATGGTTAAAGTTTGAGCTGGTACTTGTGTCAGTGTCTCTGTGGATCGACCTCGTTACTACTATACTACCCAAATGATACGTGCACTTGCCTAGAGCCAGGGTAGAATTAGTCATCGAGCATTATAAATTTTAAAACCCCTGGTGTCGCTTTTAGCTCCCATACTCGCTCACCCAAGTAAAACTCCAAAACCTCAAAGGATCCCAGGGCAATCCATCTGTCAGTATAAGAGATGCCTAAGGAAAATGAATCATATCTCCTAGGACACCATAGTTGAAGGGTGCCCATATGAACTGAAAGCACAGTCAAAATATCTGAAATCCATAAGCAAACAAAAGGAGAAGCAATTTCAGAGCATACCTCACTGACCGTGGCTAAAATTTCCCTATACTCAGAAAAGGATAAGTCAACCTAGGAAGTTGCCCAAGACTCTTTACATCACATCTTCCCCATTGAGAGCAGGATATCATCTCTGACAATAGTCATGGGGGCAAGAGCCAAAATATGTGCAAAGGTCCAAAACTACAAAAGACAAAGTTAGCAAGATCTAAAAACAAAGCTCAAGCAAAACAAAAGGGAAATACTGACCTCTCAAACTATCACAGGCACATGAATACATGTCCCGTCTGACTTAGACAGCATACACATACCTCTGTAGGCTACAGCCAGTTCAGCACCAACCCAGTCATACTGACGAAGCAAGCTCAAGTCGAACAGTGAAGCCATCTCCTTCAGATTAATGGATCCCTTCTCATTATACAGAAAAATGGTACAAAGGAGACACACTTTGGCACACTGATCGACAGAGAAGGAAACTAGATTCATCCTACTCAATAACCCAAGCAGCTAAGACCTAGAAACCAACCCTTTAGAGTTGCAAAGAGGCTCCTCCCCATGAAGGTTAAGAAGTGTGTGAGGAGGTCACACGCGAGCATAAAAAATAACATGCCTGGACCCAAACTGCATACCGGTCAGGTAAGACCACTCAAGGGGGGATCATGGTCATCTCTCCCACAGGCAAGTGAAACGTATTGGTGGTCTTCCACCACTTCTGAGCGAAAGCAAAGATAAGGTTCTTATCATGGGAATGGTCAATGTCCAAACTCATCCAACTAAACAGATGAGCTGGTATGATATGGGCACGCACATTCGGGAAACGGTTCAGGATGGTCAACACTACAGATGAGCTGGACCTGCCATCTCGCTGACTGTGATCAGCATCCTATAGGTAAAAATCCTATCATTCCTACCTTCTTATTTTATTTTTACAAAAAACAAAAGAGAGTGCATAAAAAGGAAGAGCATTGAAAAAAAATAAAATGAGCAAAAACAGAGAGCATTGAGAAAGTAAAATGAGCGAAAAAAGAGAGCATTAAAAAAATAAGATGAGTGAAAAATAGAGACTACAGGAAATAATGAAAAGTACAAAAAAAATAAAAGAGAGAGTTTAGAAAAAAATACCACTTGGTAGTCATGCCAACTATAGTACTCTTGCATATTCTACAAGAGATCGGGATTTGAGACAGTTGCAGGCTCTAGATCTTCCATTAGGAAATAAACTAGCAATCTCTATAGTCTCTTCGCCTTCAGAACCAAATACATCAGTAACTGTCTTAGTGTTGGCAGCGGTCAACTCTGCATCCAGCACCACAAACAACTTCTCCTAAGTCGCACAAGCTGGTAGCATCTAAAAAATATTTGGCTAGACTATTCTTTGAAAGGAAAAGAAAGCAAAAAGAAGAGAAGATGTGAAGAAATGGAATCCTTCAAGCTCTTTTTATAGGCAAAAGTCATGGGTCCCTCACTATTAATGCATTCCAACCTATCAGATTTGCTTTTTACTCAAAACGAATCTACTAAGGAGGTAGTTGTAAACTTATAATTTTACATCATTAAATATGCCCATCAATACAATCTCATAGACTCAAATCATGTTAAAATTGTACCTAAAATGAACCTAAAAAACTAAATCGAATCAGACTGGGCTAGAACTGCGAACTGGACTTACGAGCCAAGGCCTTGGTGCACGGGTCAAGCGCCTGGCACATGAGCCTGTGGCCTGGCGCACGGGCCCCATTTTCTAATGATTTTGGCATAGTTTTCTATAAATTCAACTCCTAAGTCCCCATTTTAGAATAAGTTTTGACATTGAACCTCTGCAGAAATTCCTACTAAAATTCTAAACACCTAAACCTTTGCCGAAATTTCTATTAGAATCCGAATCAACTCCAAATGCATTTTCAAATAATTTTTTCCGAATACAATGAAGACTCATCCAATTTAATCAAGCTCTTAGAAGCTCCTATTCCATGTCCAAGAAAGAAACAGGAAATATTCCAATGGTATTGGTATAATTTTCTCTTTTTTAAATCAATTAAAGCCCTAAAAACTAATTTTTAGGCAATTTACATAGATTCAAAAACTTTTTTTCTTTAATCTAAACTGAACTAATTAAAGTCTATTCGGTTAATTGTTTCAAAACTAAAATGAATTAGCTTCAGAACATACAACCACCAACCCACTTTTCAAACACAACCCAAACCCCTTCGCAAGAAGAGAGAACGACGCGGGGTTTGATTCTCATTCAACGGGATACATAGACAAGCTATTTCAAGATTTCAACTCTAAATCTTTTTTTTTCCTATTATTATGTATTTTGTCTATAAATTATTTGTTTTATTTTTATTATTATTGTTATTCATTTTGTATTTGTTATTTTTGGAATGTGTGTCCTTCCTACATCCTATGGCTAAAGGAGGGATTCCCTTCATTCATTTATTATTTTATCTATGATTTTATTTAATTATTGCTTTATTTTCTTTAAATTTATGATTGTGGATGTGTGCATTTCCTAGTACCCTTTCAGGCTAGAGGAAGGACCTCTGTTTATTTTTATTCCTTTTATTTGCCTTTATCGCTTTTCTATTATTTTTACCATTCATGTGATATACTTTGTCCATACATTATTTTTAACTATTTTATCATGTTCATGCACTATTTTAATATGCCATGCATACACAAATATTGATTTTAACTAGAACCGTATGACATGTAAGCAAAAATTGTCAAAAAGGAAAATGAATCATTTTCTAAAATAAATATTTTCAAAGCTGTTAATGGATAATGAACCATTTTTCTAAAACTAGCACTTTCGTATCAAACATAAGCCCCCAGATCCATCCTTTGGTTCAAGGCATGCCTCTTATTAAAAATTGGGCGAAATCATTTTCAAATAGAGTTAAACAATTTCTTAATTGCCTTGAAAAATGACATATTTTTCTAAAAAATTAAGTGGTGACTCTCAAAAATACACAGCGCTTCTAATAGACCCATAAAGGGTTCACCTAAAGTGAGACTTAACTAACCTGATGCCATGCACAATTTGACCCAATGCAATCGGTTTTCTCAGGCCAAAAGATGCCCGATGCATGCTGGTGGCCCGCAATCGGATGGTGCCTTACACCTTATTGATCTAAAGTCAGCTATTCCCAATAAATTCCTTATGCCAAGCCATTATCGAGTTTGTACAATCCTTTAGTTTAGTAAAGACCATCCCTAGATTATAATATTAGTAAGAATCATTCTAATTCATAATGATGAAGGTCCTTAAATCCTGCCTTTCAAGCCATTTATGCTCAAATTTAAACATCTTATTTCTCTTTCTAAACTTGACATCCTTATGCAACACTATTAGTCTATGGTTAGACCTTGTAAGGCCTTCATAGATAACCATAGCCCAATTAAACAACAATCTCCCATTAGCATTGTAGAGAAACTAATCTAGACACTCATCTAAAAAGTCATCTCCTTCCCTCTATTGGCAGCATATGCCCTAGAGTTTATACTTTAAAGGTTGTTTATGGTCATCTCCTTCCCTCTATTGGCAGCATGTGAATGTAAATGAATACCTAACTGACTTTAGTATATATGTTCTTTAAATAGAAATATTCCTTGTATCAAAAGTATATATGTCCCTTAAGTATTCTGTAAGGGAATCTATTCTTAAAGAGTTTGAGAATATGAGTGACAGATTATCCTTTGTCATATAATTTAAAGGTTGTTTATGGTCATAGGATTATTGATAGGGACGTAATTAATCCGAAAGACCATCACCTCTATTGTCATTCATGATAAATATGAGATACTTATTGGTATGAAAGTAGTGAGTCTCATGCTACAGACATGTAATGTTATGACAACATGTGAACATACTCATTAGATGAGTAAGTTGAATAATGACATTAAATGATGGATACATAGGTCATTACCAACTAGTCAAATATCGCATCATCTAGGTCATGCCTAGCCAGGGTGGATAAGGTTCACTAGAAAGAGTTTCTAGTAGGAACCTGGTTTATCTAGAACTCAAACCGGATAGAGGTAATATAATCTAGCATATAGGGTTTGATTATTCCATGACCCTAACTAAGATCAAGAATCCGTAATGAACGTATTCAAGTACGCGATAATTATGATTGAGAGGTCCATGCAATGTCAAAGATATGATCACCGACATTCATTTCTAATTAGATAGTCATGATATGTTATACTAGGTGTTACTCATGACTTATGAGAGTAATTGTGCAATGAGGATTACACATTTAGTGAGAAGAAAAGAGTTTTCTTTATCCCATTGCTAATTAGAAAATGAGCCTAGTAAGTCACACTCCATATGGAATTTCTCATAGCTTGAATTATATTAATGATTAATTAAAGAGCTTAATTAATTATTAATGATGATTAAATTAAACTTGTAATTAAAATTACAAAGACCTTAGCATGTCTTGAAGTTTAATTCATAATAAGATCAATTCAATTATGTCATAGTTTGTATGAGATACAAATGGGCATGACTAATTGAAATGGTTTCAGACAAACAAATAAAATAATTAAGCTTGACATGAGATATTAGCCTAATCCACATTAGTGTGATTAATTGAGGATTATAAGTATTCCTACTAACTATAACCTTAATCTTGTTGATTAATTGACTAGTCAATAAGTCAATAAGACACGGTTCCCATTCTCCTCCACATTTTAAGAAAAAGTGATGGAGAGATTATGGGTATAAAGGCTAGTAGGTCTTCATCTTTTCAAAAAACTAGATGATTGAAGAATTATTCATCATCTTCAACCTTTAACTTTTCTCCTAAGAGTTAGAGAGAGAAACTAAAAGGTTAGAGGGAGAAAGATTAAAATTCACACTAAAGTGAGAGAGAAAGTTTGTTTTGAAGAAGAGTTCTTCCAGTACAAACTCATCTTCTATTTCCCTATGAGAAAGGAGTGTGAAGAAGCTTGCAAGTCCAAAACCAATCCATTTATCCCAAGTTCTCAAGGAGCAAGAACCAAAAGTTTGGGTAACCAAAGAGAGATGGTTCAAGTTTCTTGAAGAGAAGAGGATATCAAGCTTTTGGGAAAAGCTAGGTGTATTTCAAGGTAGAGGCTTCACACTTGGGGAGCTTAACGAAGGAGGGCGAGAGGTATTTGATGCTTCTAACCTTTCTTTGTTCAATTTATTTTTTGCACACAAATTGGTAATTATATCCATGGTTGAAGTTATGGGTCCAAACATAGGTTTAGCTATTTATCAAAGAGTTTGATAAATAACTAAACTTTCTATGTTAAAACAGTTTTAACATAGAATTAATTTTCAAAGAGTTAGAAAATTTCTAAACCTATTTGTTAAAAGAGTTTTAACAAGACGTTAAAGGTTTTTCAAAGAGTTTGAAAAATACCCAAATCTTTTTGTTAAAAGAGTTTTAACAAAATTAAGTTTGAAAATGTTTTAAAAATCAAATGCTGAAGCCTTTCCCGATTTTGCGCAATTTCTTCTTTGCTTTTGTTGCCCGACTCGTAAACTTCCCTTTACCCTCTTATTAAACTAAAATAGAGAAGGGACTTTAGCCTCAAAATCTATAAGGCAAGAATCACTAATCTAGTTATCAAAGAGCTCTAAAGCCCAATCATCTATGCCACTATTGCCTTGTTTCTCACATAGATGTTTGATGTAGTTTCTCACGCAACTCTCATTTCCCCACTGGATCATGACCACTTATATTAGCTAAAAAACTCCCCCTCCCTCATGTTCTTCTTTCGTAGGGTTACCATAAACCCAGTTGTGAAATCAATTTTTTTGTGATTCACCTTTCAAACATTTGGTATGAATAAAATTAAAAGAGAATTCCAATTTTCTTATGTTTCTAAATCTTCTCTTCTTCATTTTGGTTTCAATTAGAAAGATGATTAAGAGGCAGTATGAGATTACAAGCTCTTTGAGATGGCAAATTGTCAAGAATTGACCAATCCTTTGACAATTCTAGCTTAAGGCACTCATAATTGTATAGTGCCTTTAGGCAATCAATAAAGTGAAAAGGTAATAATTAAGAGTCATTGCCCTAAGTCGAAGCGTCCTGAGTCTTTTGTTTATCTTGAGCCATTATAGAACTAGACATTGACTCTAGAGTTGAAGTAACTATATTTGTTCCAGGTTTACCCGTTCTTGTAGATCTTTCATATTGAATTTTCTTATCTTCTTAGTTCCTTCCTTTAGAGGCCACATGTGAAAAAGGCTCAAAAAGGGCCTCCTTAAATAATTTAAGATTACAAACTTCAATTTGATTATTTACAAGAGGATTTAAAAATGAATGGACCGTGCAAGCTTGCTTTCCTTTTTGTTTTGACTGAACTACAACAAGATCTGTTTCTTGGCCTTGATTACTTAGCCTACTGAGTGGATTCCCTTCCTTTTCCCCCACAAAAGCTTTAGTATGCTCTTCCCCATCAAATATTTTTGCTGCAATGTTCAAGATAGAAACGGCCATGGGTTGGTCTATTTGGGGTTAAGTTGGAGCAGCCTAATGGCCCAAGTAGTAAAGTTGAATTTGGAGACTAATTAGTAACTAATTATGTGTAAAAACTTCATATTAACTTTTTTTTATCCACTCAGATAATTATATCTAAAAACTTCATATTAACTTTTCTTATCACATTATAATTAGTTCAAAGATTTATTTATTTAAAAAATTAATTTATATTTATTTTAGAGAGTAAAGTTAAATAACTAAGGTCATGTTCTTTTCCAAAAAAAACATTAAGGTCATGTTCTCTACATTTAAAAAAAATAAATAATCAATAAAAATTAATTTTAATTAATAAAATAAAATTAATATAAATTAATTTTAATTAGTAAGAATAGCCATTTACAGCTCACATCTCTCCATCTAAAGCATCATAGAAAGATTTTATTAAAAGATTAACCTTTATTATTAATTAATTGTATAAATTTCATAATATAATAGAATGAATAATTTATCATTAAATTAAACATCCATTCAATTTTCCTTGATATCTAGAACAAAAGTGAAGTTCCTTCAGGTATGGTCTCAAGCATTGGCTGCCATCTTGACCTACACCAATCATCATCATCATCATCATCATCTTCATCTTTCTTGTTTAAATTAATACCCTTTTGCAGACACATCTCCTCCATTGATATCTTATTGGACATAAATTCTTCAAGTTCTTTCTTTGTTATGATCAATTTGATTCTCTTTATAGAACCAGTCTTAATTGAATCATTATCAATTGGAGACAAATAATAAAGATTACCAATCTTTAACTCATAATTATAAGGAAGATCTTCCAATGGTAATTTTGATAGACTAATTGCATGACCAGAGAAATTTACCAAAATATCTTTAACAAGCATAGCCCTTTTGTACTCTAAAATTTTTCCATCACTAGTCTTCATAATTCTCAAAACCTTCTCTTTTTCTTCTCTACTGTGATTATAGAATTGAAAGCAATTCCCCATTGAAATTTTATATGAGAATTAAATTAAGATTAAAAATTAGTATATGAAATGAAAAGAAATAAGCAAATTATATATATGGATTTTGTGAAGGTGTGAATAGATAATTTTAGTAGCCCAAGTTATAAGGTTTTGTTTGTTAAGAGTTGCAAGAGGACAAGTTACCTTTCTGTTACAGAAAAGAGAGAAGATAGAAATTGCCAAATTGCGAAATGTTATATAATATGCCATTAAAATGACTTAAGAAATTGTCAAATAAAGCTATTAAGCAATAAAAAGAAGAGAAGTGAAAGCAATTTGTAGAATAATAACCATGAAGACAGTTCCCTCTCTTTCTATATAATATTTTAAAAAGAAATGAACGTGTTATATGGTAACACGTGTTTTTTTAAAAAAAATTTAGTACAAAAGAAGAAGAAAAATCCCAGGAACTACATTGCAACTGTTCTTGGGACAGCAGCACTGTTTACACCCTATATATTGGGCCAGGCCCACTTAGAAAGTCTGAGAGTTATCAGTTACTATGGTTCACCATCAAAGGAAAAAGCTCAGCCCATTAGTAGTAAGAGATCGCTTTCGTTATAGAAGTAACCAAAATACCCTCTTAAAATGTTGTTATAAATAGAAGGATCAGATCTCAAGTTCTGACATACAATTACTAATACAAGATAATTTTGCTCAGACAATCTTCAGGTCAGCGCTGACAAGTGAGTGACAACACACAGCTACCTATATCTCACCTCTTTGGTTGACGACTATCAGTCTACATACCCGACCCTACCCGAAGCAAGGTGACGACCGAAGCGCCTATATTCTGACCTTAGGCAGTTATTTCTTTGTTGTATTCTCAAACCTCTGAGGGCATAGTTGACGGCCGATTGTTTGGCCTATATACTGACCGACAGAGTTCTATCATTTATGTACTTAATTTGTAATCAGATCGAAACTCAGAACGAATCTCTGTATTTCTTTGTAGATATAATAAAGACAATTATTATTTTCGTTTGGCCGATAGTCTCATTCTGATACGGGAACCCATTTTTAAACAATCTAAGGGATAATTTAGCCTGAACTGAAAAAAAAGGGGATTGTCTCTTTTAGCAAGCCTAGTGGGACCTTCCTAGAATAGAAGTTATTACTATCGGAAACGAAACAGTTGCATCCAAAGAAACTGGAACAAAATAATCAAAAGGAGGCTGAAAGAATGGTCGTGACAACTTACCTCCACCCCTACCTCCAAGAGAGGAGATTGAGACCAAGGGGTCAGCCACTGCATAAGATCTCGAAACCTCGGTCAATGTACTTGAAAGACATGAGACCTTGTTTGACAAAATACCACATACACCTTTGTAAACCCAAGGTAAGGCCATAAGGAATGTAGTCCTAATCCCCTTCGACCACCTGTCCTTAGCACGACTGACATTGCAGCCTTGGGAGCTGCTGTAGCTTAGACGAACCATGATATGTTTACTAGAATGATGAATCATCTTGGGATAGTGCTCAAGCAATTTATAGAAGAAAATCAAGTGGCCAAAGATGAAATCAAGGATCTAGCCAAAGAATTTAGTGATTCAGTTCGTAACTTTGTTGGCTTTCTAGATGGCCAAAGAGAGGCAATAGTTGATAGGTATGGTAATAATCTAAGACAACCACGGGGAACTCCAAATCGAAGAAATGAGCAGAGGCTTGAGCGACAATATGAAACTACTAGAAGAGGTTAAGCAATGGGTAATGAGAATGAAGAACCACCCAAGGTTGCAAACAATCCATAAATCGACTTATATCCTCCAAATCATGATGCATACTGATATGGTTATCCCCAACCCCATGCACAAGCTAACAGGCTGAATGATGCAGACTTTGCTCGAAGGTTGCACTAGTTTGGCGTGCAAATTAATCTGAGGCCAAGAGAATTTTATGGTGTTTCATACCCTGTGTATGTGGATGATATGTATCCTTTTCCTCGAGGATACAAAACCCCTGAGTTCACTCTATTTTCTCGGAAGGAGAGTGTCAGTACTAGGGAACACATTTCCCGATTCATGGTCCAATTTGGGAAGGTTTCAGGACAAAGGTTTCTAAAGCTTCGATTATTCAACCTCTCACTTACCAGGATAACTTTTAAATGGTACACATTACTCAGGCCAAATTCAATAATGAATTGGGAAGACATGACTAAAACCTTCATAGAAGAATTTTATTATTCAGAGCCATCAGTCACACTGGCCGATTTGGCAAAGGTTGCACAGTATCCTGGGGAGTCTGTGGAGAAGTATATTTCTCGGTTCAGGCATTTGAAAACACAATGCTCAATTGAAGTAGTTGAGCAAGAATTGATGGCATTTAGCAGTTGGAGTCATGAATATGACTTTGAAGGAGAGGTTTCAAGGAACCATATTCTGTGCCTTTTTTTATTTGATTGCCAGTGTCACTAGCTTTGAAAGGCTTCTCAAAGAAAAAGAGCAGAAAAAGGCATCTTCCTGAGGTTTGTACTTCAAGGACTAGGTCGCACTTACTACCTCCCAGGATATATCTGATTCAGACAAAGAAGTTGAGGATGTATGTATAGTATAACTAAAGGCTAGCAAGCTATATGAATGTGACATGCTAACCAAGCCCCTCCCATTGCTGAGAAAAAAGGTGGAGACAAATAAAATTGTAAAGGAGTATTCCTTCGATATCATGAAGTCTGAAGAGATATTTGATGCTCTACTCAAATATGGGCAGATCGAGCTTAGTGTTGGGATTGTGATACCGCCACCTGAGGATCAGTCACAGATTTATTGTAAATGGCATAATTTCAATCTCCATAACACCAACAATTGTGTCAATTTCAGGAATATTATTCAGAAGGGCATTAACGAAGGCCGATTGAAATTCCCTGCGAAGAATAAACATCATGTCACTGAAAATATGCCATTTCCTAATCAAAAGCCTACTGGAATTACCATTCGGATGGTAAGTATTACCCCTCTCATCCCTGGAAATCAACAAGTGAATTCCCCACTACGAACGAGGAAGAAAGTAGACCTGACAGAAAGGACAGCCGATAATTGTCCAGCATCAGGGTGTGTCCTTAACTTGGGCCTCAAATGCCCCAACTGTGAATCAAAGTTTGAAATTATTCCTAAATGGAGACTCCCACACTTGTCGCCAATACTAGAAAAGCGACAAGCTTTGGAATATGACCATCACATAAAGCATGTGCACTAGATGCTTTAATTTCCTTATAAGAAGCATACTAGTGACCCACCAAAGAGTTATGTGGAAGTCGCTCGAGCTCAGTCATCACAACATCCAGTAGTGAATCAATGGGTAGTGAAGACTTTCAAACCAGTTCCCAACAAACAAGGTAAATGGGAACGACACGATCCAGCACAACAGAGTGTGTTCACTAGATTACAACAACCCATAATGTAGGGGTCTGCTCTTACTTGTACTCAGAAGCGTCGGTTACAGAGGCAGCAACAAGTTGTACGATTGGAAGAAGAAGCAAAATATAATGTTGACAAAAGAGAAGAGTTAATGGCCAAGAAGGAAATAGCTTGGCTTAAAGAAGGGCAGTATTAGGAAGCCCTAGAGTAGGGAAAAATAGAAGAAAGAACAAAATGGATAGCCAGAAATAATCAACAATATGAGTAAGTGAAATCAAGATTAACAAAAAGAAACAAGAGGATTCTCAAAGAAGTTGACGATCGAGCAAAGAATGAGGAACAAAAGGTGATGGCCCTCAGTAAAAAATTATGGGTTAGAAGTAATAATAAAGTTGAAAGTGAAGAGAATGCTATAGTGAACATTAAAAGCATATAACATGAGGTATTGTTGAATAGACGATCTAAGAAAGGTGAAGGGTCTCGACCTACAGTGAAGACTATCAATATTAGGATGGCCTCTGCTGCAAAGATCCCAACCAAGAAAATGAAAGTCATGCAGCTACCAGAAGTGTTCCGAGCTAAGCCCAGGCAAGCAACCACTTTGGATGGAGATGTTGTGGAAAGCGATCTTATTGAAGAATGAGAAGTAGTGCCACCTTTAATAATCATAGAGCACCCTTAACTCCATCTAGCCAATAATATTAGGCCTTTGTATGTCAAGGGAGAGGTGAATGGGATCTCCACAAACATACTCTTAGTTGACAATGGATCAGGAGTCAACATAATGTCGTTAAGAACATTCAGAAAGTAGGGACTTGATACTAAGGATCTTGAAAGGGCCAAGTTATCTCTACATGATTTTGCAGGGGGGAGAGACCTTGCCTGAAGGCTTCATTTCAATACAAATTAAAATCGGTAGAGAAACTCGACCTATTGGATGCTATGTAGTAAATGCTCAAGTCAATTACAATCCACTGCTAGGAAGAGACTGGATTTATGTAAATTTATGTTTACCATCTAGTTGGCATCAAATGTTGATCTTGTTCATAGGGGAATATGTTGAAATCGTTAATGCAGTCCAAATCCATTCGATCAAAAAGTACACATGACTGAATTAGCCTATTATCAACCAAACATGCTAGGTCCTACGCTTATGGAACCAGAGAGAAGTTTGGAAAGGAAAATGATCTTGGTCGAGGAAATGTCACGGCCAGTCTCAGTGGGGCCAAATCATGGCCAAAAAGAATAGTGAGCCTATAGATAGTGTAAAATCCAAGATGTTAAAAAGGCAGAGAGAGGTCATTAAAAAGCTCCTAGGGTTATTTTAGGAGCAGATGTTCTTTGTTGAGTGCATCTATGAAGATGACGAGTAGGATCCATCAGGGTATCAAGAGCGCAGGAAGAAAAATGAATGATGATCGAGCTAAAGTACATGACCCTTTGAAAGAGATAAACCTTGGCACAAAGGCCAACTCATGGCCAATATTTATCAGTATAAAACTTAGCCCAGGGTTTAAAAGAAGGTTGATTGATCTGCTACAAGAATATAGGGATTGTTTTGCATGGAATTATGATGAAATGCCAAGGCTAGATACGAGTCTAGTAGAACACAAGTTACCTATCAAAATCGACTTTAAACCATTCAAGCAGCCCATGAGAAGAATGTCAGTCGAGGTAGAAGGGTTGGTCAAATAGGAGATTGAAAGATTGTTGAAAGCTGAATTCATAAGACTAACAGTTTATGTTGAATGACTGTCTAACATCGTCCCAATAGTGAAGAAAAATGGGAAACTTATAATATGTGTCGATTTCAGAAACTTAAACACTGCTACCCCAAAAGATGAATACCTTATGCCGATTTCAGATATGTTGATAAACTCGGCAGCTGGAAATATAATACTGAGTTTCATGGATGACCATTCTGGATTCAACCGGATTAAGATAGCCGAAGAACATGTGCACAAGACTGTGTTCTGTTGTCCAGGACTGATTGGTGCTTATGCCATTCAGTCTAAAAAATGCAGGAGCTACATACCAGAGGACTATGAATGCAATATTTCATGATTTTCTCAGGAAGTTAATGGAAGTGTATATTGACGACATGGTGGTGAAGTCCCAGCAGGAGACCCAGCACTTGGCAGGTCTTAAAAGAACATTTGATAGAATGAGATTATACTAGCTAAAGATGAACCCAGTGAAATGTACCTTTGGAGTGTCGGCCGAAAACTTTCCTGGCTTTTTAGTCCACCAAAGAGGGGAAGTAGTGGATAAGAACAAAGCTAGAGCTATAATAAAAGTTACACCACCAACTAACAAAAAGGAGTTACAACAAATCATCGGTCAAGTAAATTTTCCAAGAAGGTTTATAGCTAACACAACAGGGATGTTGAGACCTTGGAGGCCATAATTAAAAAGCAAGAACGCTGAGGAATTCATTTGGACAGATGAACATCAAAAAGTGTTTGAAGAAATGAAGAAGTAACTCAAACAGCCTCCAGTAATGACACCTCCCAAGCCGAAAGAACCACAAATCCTCTATATCTCGACTTCAGAAGATACTATTAGAAGCATGCTAGCCTAAAACCAAGTAGGATTCAAAAGAGCTATTTATTACTTAAGCAGAACTTTGACTGAGGTTGAGACAAGGTACCTACCTATTTAAAAGTTGGGATTAGAATTGTATTTCTCATGCACTAAGATCAGGCACTACATGATACCAGTGGTATTCATGGTACTAAGCCACACATACATCATTAAATACTTATTATCTCGGTTGTACCTCAGAAATCGATTGGGCAAGTGGGTAATTGCTTAATTTCATTTGCAATATGTGCCTCAAAAAGTGATAAAAGGGCAGGCATTGGCTGATTTTTTGGCTCATCATCCTACCAAGGAAATGGTCGAGGAAAATTGGGCACAAAATTCAGCATGGGAACTACGATTTGACGGATCAAGAACGGCAACCTCGGCAGGGGTAGGAATTGTGTTAACTTCCCCAAGCGGAGACTTAACAAAGATGGGTTTTGTATTGGGATTTCAATATACAAAGAGTCAAGATGAATATGAGACCTTGATCATTGGACTCGAGGTTTTGGAAGAACTGAAAGCAAGATCAGCCAGTGTAAAAGGAGATTCTTTTCTGATCATTAACCAACTAACAGAAGAATATAAATGTGAGGCGACCATATTAATTCCCTATTAAAACAAAGCTTCTCATCTCATAAACAACTTTGAACACATTGTGCTTAAATATTCAAATCGAAACTCAAATGAGGAAGTGAACATCCTGGCACAAGGGGCCTCTGGATATCTCTAGTGGTCGGAGAAATACATTTACAGTACAAGCCGATTTCAGTGCTATGCTCAAAAGAGATTGGCCCGTTGGAAGAACAAATTACAAGACATCCAGGTGTATTCATGATTAATATATATGTGGATTGGAGGGAACCTATTGTTAGTTACTTACAAAACCCCAGCCAAGATGTTGATAACAAAATCAGAATGATTGCTCCTAACTTTTGGCAAGACAAGGGGTTCTTATCTAAGAGAAAGCAAGAGTTGTTGTTTTTATGTATTAGGCTAAAGGAGGTGATGTTAGCAATGGCTAAGGTTCATGAAGGAATTGTTGGTGCACACCAACCAGGGTGATTAAAGAATAAGCTCTTAGATCAGCATGGGTACTGATGGTCAAAGATGGAGAAAGATTGTATAGAATATGCCAAAGGTTGTGAAGCCTTCCAGAAGCATGGGTCAATCCAACACGCACCAACTGAAGAACTTCACTCTATCATTAAACCCTAGCCCTTCAGGAGCTGGGCATTGGATGTTATTGGAAAGATAAACCCACCATCTTCCAAACAACACATTTCATCTTGGTAGCGACCGATTACTTCACAAAATGGGTGGAAGCTATCCCTCTAAAGAGTGTTACTTGGTAATTGGTCATTTCCTTTATCAAACATCAGATAGGATGGAGAGTAGGACTTCTTGAAAAAATTACTACCGATCAAGGAACTATGTTCATTGGATAAGAAATAAAGGAGTTCTATCGAGAGTATGGAATCAGGATCTTACACTCAACCCCATACTATGCCCAGGAAAATGGGCAGGTCGAGGCTATAAACAAACTTATCAAGGGCAACATCTAGAAGATGATTGACTAGAATCCTAGGGAGTGGCATGAGATGTTAGGAGAGACGTTATTTTCCCTGAGAATAACTATGAGAATAGCTATTGGCGCCACTCCATTCAAGTTGGTGTTCGGACACTCGGCCATGGTTCCTGCAGAACTGACGGTCGGGTCTATTAGAAGGAATTTCTAAAACAAATTGACTCACGAAAAGTATTCTGAAGGAATGATGAAAGAACTAGACGAGCTCGACTATGACCGAATTACAACTTTAGACAATATACAGGCACAAAAGCAAAGGGAGGAAAGGTCTTACAATAAGAAGATTCGGTCCAAGGCATTTAAGATTGGGGATCTGGTCTGGAAAGTCATACTACCGCCAGGAGAGAAAAAGCCTAAATACAGTATGTGGTCTCCAAATTAGGAAAGGCCTTTCAAGGTTAAGGATATTAAAGGAAATGGGGCTTATCGGTTATTAGATCAAAATGGAGAGCTACATGAAAGGTCGATCAATGGAAAGTACTTGAAGCTTTACAGACCATAAATGTGGGATTGAGTTGATCGGTCACAATTCGAGAGGAAAGCAAATTAGAAAATGTAAGGCCGATGAACTGCTATAAGTTCTTGTTTGAAACTGAACATACAGTTAGTTTAATGTAGAGCCGACAAACGGCTAGATGTTATCCTAAATAAAATACAAGGCCAAAATACGGCTTTCTTCATAATTATTTTGTGTTCAAATTATTTCAAACATAATCATACATAGGTCGATGTACATCTTTAAAGAAGTTGGTATTTTTTTTAAAAAGAGTCGATTTCAACTACCATTGCACATTCTATTTAAGCAACTATCTTTTTATTAATAAAAAGAAGCTTACAAAATGGCTAAGATATATAGTCAAAATCAAAAAATTAAAACATGGCTGAGAATTTGTAAAGTCTATGCTAAAAGATCAAACAAGGTTTTGAAACGGCTAAAGTTAGTACTCATTTTATCCTAAGCTTTGGGGAGGCTAATTTTCAACTCTTAAACTTTCTTGCTCTCTTCAGCTTGATTCTTCAGAGCATGTTTTACTTCCTCAACAAGCTTCTTTCCATCAGCGATATGAGCAGTATTGGAATTAGTTACCTCAGTTCTTTGGGCCTTTAGTTTACGAAGATCGATCTCTAGGCGAGTAATTTCCTTGTCTAAGGCTACACCTTGCTTGGAAATCTCAAGCCCCTTAGCTTTCATTTCTTGACCTTGATTTTTTAGGTTGGAAATATCTCGATCAAGTTGGGTTAAGAGCTCAGAGGAAGCTCGATGTTTGCTTTCCAAACTACTCGCTTAACAAAACTCTTCAACTAAACTATCGAAGTAAGGTACGAGAGAGTTAATGCTGTCTTGAACTGCCTCACCAATTAAGGCCGAAAAAGTATTGGAACAAAGGAAGGATAGTGTCAATTTTAAAGAAGAAACAAGGCCATCATCTTCAAAGAAGGCATTCCCCGAGCCCTTGGCAACATATAAAATTTCCAAATGTTTTTTCACCTCCTCATCCAGCGATGGGATCTCAGGCTCTTGGCTCTTAGGTTCAGGTTCAACATAGGGCAGATGATTCGGTCTTTGAATCACTCATGTCCATAAGGATTCAAAGGAATTCCAAAATGTCTCTAGATCCTCCACAAGCATAGGGGGCACTTCTGCAGGTGAAGAAGGAACCGATCCTATAACTGATAGAGGATCGGATCTATGAGAATCATCCTTCCTCTTGGACTAATCAGATTTGTGATGCCTGGAATGGTTGGACCCAGATTTATGTCCAAAATGGATTTTATGCTTTGAACTCTTATGCTTAGATCGGTTTGAGCCAGCGCCATGCTTACTCATTTTTCTTAGAGGGGTATCAGGTTCCTCCTCATCAATGCTACGAGCTGAAGTCTCAACATCCTTTCTCTTTTTAGGTTCTTTTGGCAAACTCGGACCTTCAAAAGGAGCAAGCTTTGGCTGAGGAACCTAAAAAGATAAATGTCAAAATTTGTCTATTTAGTATATTGGGAAGAATGAAAATCCTTACCGAAGATCGAGTTGGTTTGCTATGCTTCAAAAGCTCCCCTGTTTCAGGGCCATGATCAACACTGGCTGAGAATTTAGGAATGGGACTAGGAAGTGCAACTGCATGAAAATACTAGTATCAGAACCAAGAATTAGCAAAAGAAAAAGTGCCCAGATTGGAAGGTACCTGAAGGTTCATTTGGCGAATCCCACTCATGGAAATCTACAAACAGAACCTTCTTGGGTCCAGGGACTCAACGGGATAAAACCGGACCAGCCACCCCAAAGGAGGTTGTTGGGACTCTCAGCTAGTTTATTTGTTTTATTTTTATAGGAAGGAGTTATGGGGGGTATTCTATGCATTTGAAAGAAATGGTCTTTTGAAAGTGTTCTTGGGTCATTCTCCAGGAGATGTCGGGCTTTATTTATTCTATTGATTTTGACTTCTTTTATTGTTTCAATTATAATTTTTGTTTGGGAAGAAAGAATCGATCTAATGAACTTAGGGTTAGGGGCATACTTTATTTCATAAAAAGATTCAAAGGAACGAATTTCAGCGAGATGCATCCCTTTACTTTTTGAGGGGCCCAATTCATGCACAGCACAAAAAGAACAATTAGCCTTTGGTTTCTCAAAAGATTGCAATCTCCAAATGGTGTCAAAGTCATTTTTGAAATACCGATTAACTACTATTTTCCACCACGAGGAAAATAGAGCATCGGTCTTTGGTGCATCGGGGATATAGTCAAATTCAATGGTGGTTACCCGATTAAAATTCAAGTCATTTATTTCAGAAATAATATGGAGGGAGACTTGAGGATGATCGAACCAACCATCATTAATAGAAAAATAAAGAGGGAAAGGGAGACCTTGGGTGAAGCCCATCTGCCGAACACATAAATGAGTAGAATAAACCTCAACCCCACATTTGGCATCGAGCTGAGTACTAACATAGAGGTCACAAGCCATGAAGGAGCTAACCCAGGAGCAGCCCCACTCAACCTCTTTAGGGTTTTTAGGATCCAAGTCCTGATCACTAAAATAATATTTGGTCCAGGCAGGACTGAATTGGTTGGGACAAAAACAGCAAAACAAAGAGTCGTCCTATTCTTCTGTGGAGTAAAAGAAATGGAAAGTATCTTCAAAGAATAAAGGCCTAAGAATGGATGAACGAAGGAAATGGGAATAAGTAGGGATTGACTCTAAATTAGGATAAGGAATCTTATGAATGAACTCAGGAAAATAAGTAAGGAGCCACCATTGAGCAATCCATAAAGGACCGGTCAAGTTAGCAAATGGCTTTGAACCACCAACATCTAGAAATAAATAAATGCCTCTATAAAGTTGGGATAATATGTATGGACCTAAAGCCAACCTATGACCTTTAGCAAGGGCAATGGATAGATCAAGGTGTTCTTGTGTTATTTTGACTGATGCAGTGTAAAAGACAAACTTGCAAAGCCAATAACGGAGGAAGGTTGTGTGCTCGGTTTCATCTGGAATCGATTTCTTATTGGCATTAGTGTTAAGAAAAGTGCCATAGGTCGAAGAAGTTTTCCCAAAAATGAGTTTGTTTGAGGAAGAAACCGAGAGGGTGGCATCAATTTTATCACCAAAGATAGGAACCCCGGTTAGACAAGTAATATCATATAGTGTAATTGACATCAACCCAAAATGAAACGTGAAAATATTACTATGAACCGACCAGAACAGGAGGTCTGGATATAAAATTTATTTGTGACGGGGGATTTTTTCTAGGCTAAGGTTGAGAAGATGGAAAATGCCTGACCTCTCCCAAGACGATGAGAATTAAGGGGACAAACATTGATGCCATTCAACAAAATCATATGATACAGTAGGCCAAGCCTAATTCAAACTACTTTGAGTCCATGAAAAATAGTCATTGGCTCTTTTAAATCTAGCACGGGCTCCTTCACTGAATAATGTACTCATGTATTTAGACTCTGGAATTGAGTGACAAACAGGACCGACAAAAGGACCAAAATCATGAGGAATAATTACCTCGATTGAGTAAGTACCATATGCATTATTAACAACTTCATCAAAGATCTGCCTTAGGGAAGAAGAAACTACACCTTTTGAAATCCTGTAAAAGGTAAAAGAATGACTGAGTTATATGAATCCAAAAGAATGACCGAGTTATATGAATCCAAAAATGATGAGCAAAGGCAATGAAGTTTTGAAGGCTGACTTACTTGAATAAGTTGAGGTAAGGAAACTTGGTAAATAAGATACAGATATTAAGAAAGCAACAAGGAAGCAGAAAATATTATCATGGTGAAAATGACCCCCTTTTATAGTAAAACGACCAAATAAGGGAAATTAATGACTTGACGGTTCATCTTCTTGAGTACACGTGGAAAAAGCAGTGTTTGGGGTCTCATGGTAAGATAAAAATAACTTTCCAGAAATACCTAAAGTGAACCAACAAGGGAAGAATCAATCGGTCAAGTATATCCAGCAAATAGAAGCTCAGTCTGAGGAAAGGAAATGTTGCCTTCCTTCCCTAATCACTCGATCTAGGGAAAAGTAATATTGCCTTCTTTCTCCGAGTATTCGGTCAAAAGAAGCCAGGTGGCATCATTTACACCCTAAATATTAGGTCAAGCCCACTTGGAAAGTCTAAGGGTTATTAGTTGTAGTGGGTCACCATCAAGGGAAAAAGTACGGCCCTTTAGCAGTAAGAGACCGCCTTCATTATAGAAATAACCAAAATACCCTATTAAGATGTTACTATAAATAGGAGGATCATATCCCAAGATAAGACATCTGACATCACAATTACCAATATAAGACAATTTTGCTCAAATAATCTCCAGCTCAGTACTGACAAGTGCATGACAGCACACAACTGCCTATCTCTCACCTCTTTGGTTGATAACCATCAGTCTACATACCAGACCCTGCCCGAAGCAAGGTGATGGCCAAAGTGCCTATATCTAGAACTTAGGTAGTTATTTCTTTATTGTATTCTAAAACCCCCCCTAAGAGTATGGTTGATAGCCGATTGTGTGGCCTATATATTGACCTAAGGGGTTCTATCATTTATGTACTTAATTTGTAATCAGACTGATACTCAGAACAAATCTTTGTATTTCTTTACAAATATAATAAAGACAATTATTATTTTCATTTGGTCGATAGTCTCATTCTGATACAGGAACCCATTTTCAAACAATCTAAGGGATAGTTTAGGCTAAACCAAAAAAAAGGGGGGAACAAGCTCCAACATAATCATAGGAAAACAGATGCAACACTTCCAAAGGCCGTTGCATCAGCTTGTGAACTCTAAGAGGAAACTTGGCAGCCTGGAGATCTAGTTCATCAGGAAAAGTATTTGCTTCTCTATAAATGTGAACAATTGAAACTCTCCGTTGTCTATTTAGCATCTCTTTAATCTTCTTTACCAAACTCGCATAAGCCAGAGAAGTTTTGGAGTCATTTAGAAAAACCTCAACTACACACTTACTGTCACATTCCTCCTCTATATCCTTGAACCCAAACTCCCAAACAAGCAAAAAACCCTATAATAAGCCCTATATTTTCAGCACCCATAATAGAACAACAGCCAATATTAAAGACAAATCCATAAATCCATTTGCCTTCTTCGTCTCTCACAACAACACCAGCAAAAGTTGTTCCATTAATCCCATCAATAGAACCATCTGTGTTTAACTTGGCTCTACCTTTGGAAGGAGGGTACCAGCCTACCAAAATTTTCCCTTTAGGCACAGGAGGCTTAAGAATATCTTCATTAACCTCCTTAATCTCACTGACTTTATCCTCTATTTGCTTCACTTTAACAGGAGCGAAGGAGCTTTTTTGAGCAAAAATTTCCTCATTTCTATGACTCCATATTGAATGCAACGTAACACCAAACACTAGAGTCTATTCAGCCTTCCACACCATATGATCTCGATTTGCCAAGTTTGCCAAAACCCATCTCTCTAAGTCTAAAGACCAAAACTCATCAATCATCTGAGTTGGAACAATCTTTTGCCAAATTAATTTAGCTAATGGATAGTCGCGAAGAGCATGAATACAAGATTCTGACATTGCACCACAATGCTCACAACTCCCTTCATGTCTAACACGCCTGCGAACCAGCTCAAATTTTTTAAGGAGCTTGTTATGGATAACTAATCACAGGAAAAGTTTGACACGTTGAGGACCCTTCTAGCACCAAACTAAATCCCATTTTCAGCTACTTTGAATCTTTTGGCTTGCGAAAATAACATCATAAGCACTTTTAGTGCTAAACTTGCCATCCTTCATAAGAGCCCATACAATGAAACCATTCCCATTTTTAGGAGGAGTAGAAATACCAGTGATTCGCAAAGACGTCTCCAGAGGCAACATTTCACCAAACAAATCCCATCTCCAATTCCCCATTACATCAATGAAATCACATACTTTCTTGCTCATGGTATCAATAGGAATTGGTTGAGTCGATAACTCATTAAGAGTTTTATCATGATCAACCCACTTATCAAGCCAAAAACGGACCATCTTACCATTCCCCACCCACCATATTAAATTATGAGTTGCTTCATCCCAAACTCTTCTTATTGCTCTCCATAAATGAGAGCAATTCGATTTGCAAAAGCTTTGAGTAACTTAGTCCCAATCCCAGTTATATTTTACTTTAACAACCTACACCCAAAGATTATAATCGTTGTTAATCAAGCCCCATCAAAGCTTTTGGATGAAAGCATCATTCATGGCCTGTAATTTTTTACTCCCAGACCACCTTTATCCTTTGGTTGCTTGACCACATCCCAATTAATGAGATTAAGTTTGTTACCATTGTCAGAATAGCCCCATAAAAACCTGCAACTAATGTTCTCCACTTTCTCATAAATGGCCTTAGGGATTTTGTTCGTCTGCATATGATATAGAGCGATAGTTTGAAGGACTGAATTCACCATCATTAATATGCCAGTCATTGATAAATGTTTTCCATTCCAACTTGAAAGAGGTTTCTCCACCTTGTCCATCACACCTTTGAAATTCGAACATCCCACCCTAGAATGATGAATGTGAACCCCTAAATATTTACCTATGTCTTTAGTATGAGGAATCCCCATCTCAATGTTCAACTTACTCTCTTCATATCGCTATAAATTTTTGGAGAAATAGACCAAAGATTTCTCTCTACTGATTTTTTGACCCAAACAGTTACAGAAAACTTCTAAAACCTCAAAAATAACCTTCGCTTGCTTAGAACTAGACTCCCCAATGAGAGGAATGTCATCAGCAAATATTAAGTGAGACATTGCTATCTTACTCCTCCCAAACATCGTCGACCTCCATAACCCCCTATGGACTGCCCAATTAATTGCTCGACTGAGTCGTTTCATACACAATGTAAAGATGTAAGGGGATAGCGGGTCACCCTGGTGCACCCCTCTTGAAATATTGAATTTAGAAGTAAGATGTCCATTTTATAAAAGCTAAAAACATGGATTAGTAATATAATCCATAATCATATCAATCATACCTTGAGGCATGCCTGCATCATTTAGAGTGTTCGAAATAAAACTCCAATTTAGGTGATTGTACGCCTTCCCCAATTCCAATTTGATGGCCATAAGACCTCTCCTCTCATTTTTGGATTTCATGGAGTGAATAATCTCCTAGGCTAAGATGATATTATTCATAATTTGTCTCTTAGGATTAAAGCTTGATTGAGCAGGGCAAATAATGTCAGGCAAGGTCAGCTTAAGATGGTTCACCATCACCTTCGTAACAATTTTATACATAATCGTGCATAAGTTAATGGGCCTGAACATCTTCATAGTACTAAGATTCTCACATTTAAGAATAAGAACAAGGATAGTCTTCTTCAATTCAACCACCATATTCTTCTCTTCATAAATTATCTTGATTTGAGACACCACCGATTTACCCACTATCTCCCATTGAGACTAGTAAAAGAGCGATTTAAACCATCAATGTCGGGAGCTTTTAGCAGCTTCAAAGCAAAGATAGCTTTTCTTATCTCAAACTCATTAATTTCTTGACTCTAATCCTGCAAGATAGAAGAAGAAATAAAAGGAAAAGAATTAATAAGACGGAAATATCTCATGTTTGCCTCTTCCTCCATGTACAACTTTCAAAAATTATTGACAACATGGGAAACAATGTGTTGTTCATTAGTAATTTGAACACCTAACTCATCACAAATTTCCTCCACTCTCATTCACTTCTACCGCTGAATGGTTTTTTGATGAAAGAACATAGTGTTCTTATCACTATGAGCAATCCACTCTTAACTGGATTTTGCAGCCAAAAAATTACCTCCTACTATAACACTTTATCCAACTCCACTTTCAACTCACTTTCTAACCTGACAAAAAAATAGGAGTGTCGATTCTCAAGAAATTTTTAGATACTAGCAATTCGAGCAAGCAAATTATTCTTCCTTTCGAAGATATTGCCAAAATTTTCACTATTCTAGACCATAGCTGCTTGAGAAAATGACTTCGCTACTGTCAAATAGTTCTCATTGCTCTTCCAGGTTTCTTTCGCAAATTTGTTAAAGTCTTCATGGGTTAACCATAAAGCAAAGAAATGAAAAGGTTTGGGTCCAACATCTCTCCTCTTCTCATTACAATAATCCACCAAAACTGGTCGATGATCTGATCCAACTTTTAGAAGGTGTCTTTTGATAGCCTGCTGATAACGTAGATACCACTGGATGTTGTAAAAACATATATCTAGACTATCAAGGAAGTTACCTCTTGACCAAGTAAACTTAGGCCCCAAAATCTCCAACTCACACATGCTATTTGAATTCTCTAAATCCTTGAACAAACCACACATTCGATTTCTAGTAAATCTCTCTCTCTCTCTCTCCACCCCCTCCCACCTTTTACCTTTTATCTCCCGCATAAAGTAACAAGTTAAAGTCTCAACCTACCAACCATGCTCCATTCACAGAATTAGCTAACCTACTAGGATGTGACCATAATTACTAATGAAATACAGGCAATGGGCTAGCATAGACAGTAGTAAGGAAAAAAGTATGGTTGTCCTTATCCCTTAAACACAAATGAATGAATTGCTCATGATTCTCAATAACCTGAACATTCAAATAATCGTTCCACAAAATCCATATGCCTCCAGAAAACCCATATTCTTCCACTTTATGAGAGTATTTGAAACCACTTCTTCTAATCACACAATCGACTTTAATGCCACTAATATGAGGCTCAAAGATCGCATCTAAATCAACGCGATTCTTTCTCACTAAAGCTTTCAGTCTTCTACAAAAAGAAGAATTCATAGCTCCTTGACAATTTTAAAACATTATGGACTTGCTCATTAAGTAAATAAGGGTTATCAAAGTATCAGCCTGAATTCTAAGACTCATGCACCATAGTTTCATCACTAGGATTGAACTCACCAACATTGTTGTTATTTGAGGCAATTTCTTATGAAACACCATCCATATCTTTAAGTTGCAAACCCTCTCCAAATTCTTCTACCTCCATATTCCCTTAATCGGGGGAATTTTTCTTTATGGCCATGAAAATGTCATTATTACTCTTTTACACAGCTTCATTCTCCTTACTATGACTAGAAAGAGAACTTAAAGGGAAGCTAAAAATAATAATTTAATGCTTAGTTTGGTCTAAAGTGGTATGGCATGTGGTACGATTATGGTTACAAGTGATATTCAGGTTATAAGACATAAAAAGCGTGGTAATGGCTTGGTTTGGCTTAGGTTGGGCTTTGTGTTGCCAACTAGTGTTTAGCTTGAAAATGGCTTGGTTAGGCTTATTTTGGACAGTATTATTTTTTGGATTAAGGGATAGGCTTTTAAAAGGTTGTTGGTTTTGTCTTTGTCTAGTCATGACCCCCTTACCCTTCATCAAGAATTTCATGGTTCTCCCCATAAGGGCGTCCTCTCCCATGACATTAGGATTCTTATTCTCCTCATTTTCATCTTGACCATTGGTTAAAGCTACAAATTTATTATTCCCATAAAAAAAAAGGTATTCTCATTGTTCTCAACTGGCTTACCACTATTATTTTTTGACATTCCTCCTCTTTACTTTTTTAGTGGCTATCATCCAAGGGCCATAGGCCTTGGTATTTTGGACAGGAGGTAAACTATGTTCAGCCATTTGGGTACTATTTGTAGGGTTGGGCTCATGTTGGTGATTAGGTTGATTAGTTCGATTTTTAATAGTTTTATTATTCAGGCTAGGATTAGAGAGCTGTTTACACTCCTCCATCATATGGCCATATTGTCCACATCTATAGCAAATCCTTGGTAAGCTCTCATACTCAATATTGTGCAACTTCCCATCTAACATAATTTGAGGAATGAGAGGTTTCTCTAAATTGACTTCAACTGCAATGCTTGTAAATTTTCCCCTCATTGCAAACTAGGTATTATAGCCTATTTTTCTGACATTACTAATAAGACCACCAATCTCATGCAAAACTTTCTTATGATAGTAATGCAGTTGCATTCCTGGAATGCAAATCCAAGCAATAATAAATCGAACCTGAGTGCTTGTGGAGTTAAAATTTGGTGTCCATGATTGAACCAGCAGATAATGTTCCATGATGATCCAAGGACCTTCAGTAAGGGAAAACAATGCATTCTTTCAGCCAAAAAGCACACCATATAGTAATTATTTTCTAGATCATTAATTGAAAAGGGTCTAAACATACTCCACATATTTTCTAGTATAGATTTCAATGCTTTACATCCTATTTTGTTGTCAAGTAAGGGAACCACTACCATACTTTTCCATGGTTTTATTAATTGCTCATGAATCTTGGAGGAGAATGCAATTGAAGGGCACTTCTCAAACTTTTCAATCACTATGTCGTTAGGGATGATCTCAATTTTAATATTAATTCTCAATAGAGAGTTCCTTTTTGCAGTCTCAGTTTGCATCAGTTTATCACATAAAGAAATTGGATGTTTAGTTTGTTGTCCTTCTTCATCTAATTCATGAAATCTTGTTCTTTTGGTAGATTAGTTTGCTGCAGGCGGTGGAGGACGGGTTGGCTTGGCTAGGGTTTCTGAGGCTTCATTCATGATTAAGTTGTCTAATAATGTGTTTTTAAAAATTTTCTAATACAATAAGTTTCACTTTTAAAATAGTTTCACTCCAATGCAGATTAGTTTCTTTTTTATTTTCTTTTCCTTTTTTTATTATATTCATTAAAAGGGGGCATGTGTCATGTGCTACAGAGTAAGTGATGATAAGAGATCTAAATGAGTCACTTAAAATGATCCATAGGTTACCTTTTTTAGAACTTGATGGATGTCGAATCCACCAAAAATAAAATTAACCTGCTCCACCAAAATAAACAAGAAACTTGTAGATAGGGTGAGAAGGGTCGAACCCAAGGGATTAGCCTTGCCCAAGGCTGACCAGAAACTGAAGTAAAATGCTGAAAATTAAAGTAAAAG
>CAOJBK010854224.1:0-15411 GCA_948294925.1 Codiaeum variegatum | reverse complement strand
TTTGTTAAAGGATCAACCAAGTTATCATCAGAACACATATGATCCACTCTCATAGCTCCAGTTGAGATATATCTCTAATTGTGCTATGCTTACAACGTATTTGTCATCTTTTACCATTAAAATAACGGTTTTGAATTTTTGTGATAGCTGCAGTACTTTTACAATGGATCAAAACTGCTGGTATCAATTTCTCCCATAAAGGGGTATCATACAATAGGCTTCTTAGCCATCCTACTTCTTCACTTGCTGATGCTAGTGTAGTCCTTTCTGACTCTATTATAGATTGAGCCAAAACAATTTGTTTCTTAGACTTCCATGAGACAGCTCCATCAACAATGCTAAAAATGTAGCCGTTCGTAGCTTTAGAATCATCTGAAAGGGTATTCCAATAAGCATCGCTATATCCTTCTGATACAGTGGAAAACTTTTGATAAAATAATCCAAGGTTCATTATTCGTTTAAGATATCTCATTACTCTTTTCACTGCATGCCAATGTTCAGGATTACTAGTGAACCTACATAACAATCCTACAACATAAGCTATATCAGGCCTAGTGCAATCAGTATCATATCTTAAACTACCAATAAGGCTTGCATACTTAGTTTGCTTAATACTGTCACCAATATTCTTGAACAACTTTACATTAGGATCATAAGGAGTTCGTGTAGGTTTATAATCAAAGTAATTATACTTCTTTAGAATCTTTTCTATGTAATGAGATTGGTCCAAAGATATTTTATTATTTGATCTAGTTATTTTAATTCCAAGAATTACATTAGCTTCACATAGATCTTTCATATCAAAATTGGCACATAACAAAGATTTAAATCATTTACAACATGAATATTGGACCTGAAAATAAGCAAGTCATTAACATAAAGACAAACAATGGTGCTCAGATTATTTTTAGACTTATAATAAATGAATTTATCACTTTCATTAACTTTAAAACCATGTGAAGTGATAAAATCATCAAAATTTTCATGTCATTGCTTAGGTTTTTGTTTCAAACCATAAAGAGATTTAACAAGTTTTCATACCTTATTTTCCTAACCAGGAACAACAAAGCCTTCTGGGGTATCTGTGTATATTTCTTCTTCCAACTCACCATTTAAGAAGGCCATTTTAACACCCATTTGGTGCACAGTAAGATCATAAATAATAGCAAGAGATAAAAGACATGAATAGAAATGATTATAAAGATAGGAGAGAAGGAGTCATAAAAGTCAATGTTCTCTTTTTGTTTGAACACTTTGGCAACTAGTCTTACCTTATATTTATCAACTGAGCCATATGGTGTTAATTTCTTTTTAAGAATCCATTTACAACCAATATTTTTACAACCAAGTAGAAATTCTACTAATTGCCAAGTACCATTAGACTTGAGAGAGTCCACCTCATCATCAATAACCTCCTACCAAAGATTGGTATCTATAGAAGACAAAGCTTCCTGAAGAGTATTGGGATATTCTTCTAAATTATATGCATATAAATTAGAACTAAAATATTTTGCAATTCTACTATGCTTACTTCTCCTAGGTTCCACATCAGTTTGCACATCACATTCATTCAATCTTTTCAAAGATAAATCACAAGATGAATTACCCCCATTATTCTTAGATTTAAAAGGAAACCTATGTTCATGAAAATCAGCATCATTTGACTCAATAATGACATGATCATGCATGTCATAGAATTTGTAAGCTTTGATGTTCACTGCATACCCAACAAACACACATTCATATTCTTTACTTTTAGGATCATGGATACGAACATATGACAAACAACCCTAAGCTAAGTTCTAAAATAAGACAAATTTGGTTTTCTATTTTTCCATGCCTCATAAGGTGAAATTTTATTTTTAGATTTAGGAACTCTATTTAGCATATAACAAACAGTCAATAAAATTTCACCCCACCAATAAGAAGCAGGATTAGAATTTAGCATCATAGTAACAACCAATTCAGTAAGAGTCTTATTTTTTCTTTCAGCCTTACCATTCATTTCAGGAGAATATGGTGCAGTTCTTTCATGAATAATGCCATGCAACTGATAAAAATTAATGAACATGCTAGACTCATATTTAGTCCCTCTATCACTTTGAAGCCTCTTTATCTTTCTACCAAATTGATTTTCAACCTCATTCAAAAATAATTTGAACATGTTAAAAGCTTCACTTTTATTTTTCATCAAATAAACATATGTATAATCAGTGCAATCATTAATGAATGTAATGAAGTATCGTTTACCATTTCTAGTCAGAGTTCCATTAAGTTCACATACATTGGAATGAATGAAATCAAGTGGTTCTGATTTTTTAACAGTTGATTTATGAGAAACTTTGGTAATTTTTGCTTGATTGCAAAACTCACATTTATCAAAATCATTCAAAGATAATTTTGGTATTAAGTCCATAATACACATATTTTTAATGATGCGCTAATGAATATGACAAAGTCTAGTATGCCAAACATTAAAAGAACACACAATATAAGCAAAAGAGAAACTTTATTCACTTCAACATTAAGCTTAAACATGCCATCAGTAGCATAGCCTGTTCCAACAAATACATTGTTTTTAGCAAGAGTAAATAGATTTGCTATATTGTTTGAGTAAAGCTAGCCTTATTGAGAAAAATCTTGAAACTAAATTCTTCCTCATCTCTGGAGTATGAAACACATCTTTTAGCACAAAGGAACTTTCCATAGGTAAACTTCAGCACAAATTTACCATAACCAACAACAGTAGTTGAGTGAGAATCACCTAACACACATTCTTATCTTTTACCTTAGTGTATGTTTTGAACATGTAACGATCAAAACAAACATGGCGAGAAGGACCAGTATCTATCCATCACCCTTCGGAACCATCGACAAGATTTATTTCAAAAATCATGTCGATAACCATTGCAACTAGTTCCTCTTTAGTAAAGTTTGCTTGAGGAATAGAACAGTTCCTCTTTCGGCAGTTTCTTACTAAGTGTCTAGGCTTATTACAATTGTAAAACAGAAACTGAATGGAGCCATTCTTCGAAGGGGGATTCTTGCCATTGTGGTTATTATTTTTGTTATTGTTCCAATTCTTCATGCTTTTAGCTTTTGGTTTTAGAGCTCCTAGAGTGGACTAGGAGGTAGTAAGAACTCCTCCTTTTGATCCTATTTTTAAGCCTCCTCCTCAATATGAAGACGAGTAATCAAACTCTCCAAAGAAAATTCTTTAGTTTTATGTATAAGATTATTTTTAAAATCTTTCCAACTAGGAGGTAATTTATCAATTAAAACAACAACTTGAAATTGTTCATCAAGATTCATGCCTTCAGAGATAATTTCATGAGAAATTTTATGTTCTTCATGTGATTGGACCTCCACAGGCTTGTCATTTATCATTTGGTACTTCAAATAGCACACTTCTTAGTTCTAGCCTCCTCATTGTCATATTTCTTTTGCATCACATCCCAAATGTCTTTTGCACTCTTCTCATGTTAATTGTAGTAATCATACAGATCATTAGACAATGTATTAAGAAGTTTTTGTAAAGCAAATCAATTTTTGTCTAGACTCACGTTGCCTCAGTTTGAACAGCATCATGCATCTTTGGCAGAACTGGATTTTCAGTGATGAGAACAGAAGTGAGTTTCTTTGTAGTTAGGTAGAAGTACATCTTTTGCTTCCACCTTTTGAAATAGACACCTTCAAACCGGAAAGGATGGTTGAGGTCAGTAGTAGCAATAATGATGTTTAGAGTGGAGTTGAAAGCAACAACGGAAGCCATGGAAGAACATTTTAAAATTGTAGAAATCTAATAAGAAAATAATATAAAAATAGAACAATCAGGCTGAGTCACGGACTAGGTTGCTCTCTTTAAGATGTTTCGTGGCTCTGCCTAACAACAGTGCAACAGTAACAAGCCCCGCGCAAATAGATAGGAGATAATTTAGAGATATAATTTATGTTCTAGAAATTTTAAATAAAGTAAAATAAAATTAAATAAATTTTTTGCAAAAAAATATAAGCAGGACCGTACCGTACGACACTCGACACTGCACGGCCGTCTGGCCGGCATGTGGCATTATCTGCGTCCTCCCTCCTCCACAAAATTGGGTACCTCTTTGGGACCCAATCCAATGTCAAAGTCTCACTCATACAAACTCATTACTAGTTTCATCTTTTTCTGATGTGGGATAAAGAGGGGTAACTAAAACATAACATAAACCATTCATTCACTAACTTTAAAAATTCACACAATATTTTCAACAAGAAGTAGTCAACACCATCTATTATGTGATAAATTGCACACAATCAATTGCAATTGCATTGAAGTCACCAACGGAGATATGGACTGGTAAGTCTTGTCACACCCCAATTCCGAGGTATGACGGTCCTCGGGCATGGGTAGGCTTAAGGCCACCGAACACCCATAGAACCCTAAACCATTACTCAAATATTTCATCATAAATTATCATACTTAGACATATAAGGTAACCACTAATAATTTCTAACACTTTACTAAGCATACAATTCATATTCATACTCATTAGTCATAGACATTTAATTTTATAGAAATTTTGACAGAGTTTTGCCTAAGCATAGAGTAAACCTCCTGCAAGGCAAACTCAATCAATACTTTCATAACAATGCATTTTCAATCCCATCAATATCCATCATAATAAATCCACATACCCATCATATGTCATTATCATATTAGTAACAAATAGAAAAGTAATGGTCATTCAAACATACACTAAGTCCTCAAGTACTACGGAGCAACTATTTACAAACCATTTACACATATTTATAACAAAATATTAGATCATTATTGGAGCCTTGAAATGAACAATCTAGAAGTTCAACACTCCTTAGATCCTTCTCTAATAACCTTAGTACCTGAAATAATTAGAAATAATGAAGTGAGCTTTCATCTCAGTGAGTTTATGCATATGTTAATTCCCGTGGTATAGATCATAGGGTAAGCAATGAACATATAAAAAAATGCTTATGAGGCAAAGTAACCATAAATAAAATATGAATCAATGACATGCATTTCATATAGACAAAACTAAATCACAAATATCATATCACATATAACGGGCCGACAACTATGGGTGAGCCGAAATCTCTATCCAGATAATGTCGTAGCGGGTCGGTCACTTATAGTGCAATAGAATACATATGCTTGGTCGGGCATATACCTTGGGAATCAGTCCCCCTAGGTAGGCTCTAATATTCTGATTGTATCAAATCAGTCACCGGCGCACAAGGTCTGATGATTTTACCCCCATCAGTACGGGTGTTCTATCATATACAAGTGGTCACTAGAATTTCCATAGACATATCAATAATGTTCAAATCAAATAGGTCATGTGAGGCTTATCAAATTCATATCAAAGTCATTTAATAACAATCATTAACAATGAAAATGTTCATGGCAAGTTTATATTAGAGTTTCAATCAAAATTTGGCAAGGGTATGCATTAATCATTAACATAATGCATAAAACTCACCTCAATTCCAATTTAAGCTATTAGCCTCAAGCTAATTCCAAGTAATCTACAATTCACTTAAAGTATTTCCAAACCCTAACCAAGAAAAACATAATTCAATAATACTAACATACCACTTAATATATTCAATACATCAAAAACTAATACTAGCATGTATTCAATTCATAGTTCGACATAACCCTTCTAAAAAACTAAAACCTAACTTAAAAATATGTACGATAAAAAGACCTAAAAATACATAGAATTCATTTCCAAAATATGGGAAATTTCATAAGCTTTCCAATGATACCTTATACGCTTAAAACGGAGGTCAGAGCAATCGGGCAATCACGTTATAGTAGAAGACTGGCAGCAGTCACTTCTCCGGCGAGTGGCGGCACGCCCGGCAACCTTTGGTGACCAGAAAGGTGCCGTTGGAAAGCTCTTTCAGATATATAGAGTGTAAGGTGGAGTGTGTAGGTGAAAGGGTGAAGAAAGGGGTCGTTTTAGCTAAAGACAGTGACAACATAAGCTCTCTCTACAACAACTATAGAGTTCTCTTACTTCTCTCTAGAACTCTCTCACTAAAATTATGGTTTGATGTAGAAAATGAAAATAAAAAGAAGTATTTTTATGGTATTAGGTAAGGAAGGAAGCTTATGAAGCTTCTACATAATCCTTAACCAACCATACATCAACACATAACCTATTACTTTGCAATAACCAATCAAATAAACTTTGTTGTCCCCACTAGTTACATTTATTTTCTCATATCTAAATTATCTTATAAGATTAAAAATTAGATATTAACACACATAAACCTTGTAGATACAAATTTATGTCCTTAAAATAATTTTCTTGTAACATATTCAAAATTATATCTGGTATGTTCAATGAATAATCTTAGCTTACTATCAAAACCAATTTTAACTATAGCATCACAAATTAATCCTTACCTTATTAACTTAATTACTTACGGATTACCATCTCTACTAAATACTCCTTTAGTCAATTTCTATCGATCAAATTCCAAGGAAATTGATAGATTGCGAGAAGAATGTGCATGCATAACATGGAAGACAATTTTATATCAATTTGAAATATAGGGTGTTACAAGTCTATTGATTACTCAAACCTCCATGTATTTGAAAGTCATGCATATGTTATGTATAATGCCCAAGAAAGCATAAAGCTGAATTCGAAATATAAGAAATGCATATTTATAGGGTATACATAAGGATTCAAGGAGTATTGCTTATGGGATCCCACTGCTCATAAGATTGTCATAAGTAGATATGTGAAATTTATAGAAGAAAACTTGCAAGAAGTAGTTGATAGTAGCAATTCAAAAGAAGATTCAGATACTATAATAGCACATGTGGAAAAAGAGTTTCAGTAAAATGATTCTTTTGAAGCAATACTTGAATGTGAGGAGCAAAAACTAGTTGAGTTTGAACCTATAAAAGTTTGACGATCAACTCGTGAAAAGAACAACACCAGCTTGGCATGTTGATTATATTATAGAGAGCAATGTTGTGTACTATTTTGTAATATAGGATAGGGAGCCATCAACTCTCTAAGAGGTATGCATCTCAACGGATGGCAATAATGCAAGAAGAAATGGAAGCTCTACATAAGAATTAGAGTTGAGATCTCGTGTCGTTACCACTAGGAAGGAAACCTATTGGCAATAAATGGGTTTTAAAGATCAAGCATAGCAATGATGATCAGGTGGAGCAATATCTTGCAAGGTTGGTGGTAAAGGGGTATGCTTAGAGAAAAGGCATTGATTTCAATTAAATATTTTCTCATTTGGTTTGACTTACTACAATCAAAGTTGTATTGGCAATTTGTGCTACATTCAACCTACATCTAGAACAACAAGATGTGAAAACTTTTTTTCTTCATAGAGATCATGGAAAAGAGATTTATATGCTCTAACTAGAAAAATTTGAAGAACATGGAAAAGAGAAGTTGGTTTGCAAATTGAACAAATCTCTATCTGGTTTAAAGTAGACGCCAAGGTGTTGGTATAAGAGTTTTGATTCCTTCATTATAAGGCTTGGATACAACAGACTCAATGCAAATCCTTGTGCATACTTCAAGAGGTTTAATGTAAATGATTTCATTATCTTATTGTTGTATGTTGATGATAGGTTAGTTGTAAGCCCCAACAAAGATCATATTCAAAAATTGAAGGCATAGTTGGCTAGCAAGTTTAAAATGAAGTACTTGGGACCAACAAATAAGATTCTAGAAATGGAAATCATCAAGATAGAAATAGTAGAAAGACACTACAACAAAATAGATAAAAAAAAGACGTTTTAAATGAGTTAAATAAAAAAGGGGAAAGTACAAAAAAAAATGGTCTTGTGGTTTAACGCATTTGCAATTTAGGGTATGCGGTTTAATTTGTTAGCAAAATAGGGCCAGTGCCATTTCAAATGAAAATGGACGGAAATCCTATTTTGTTAACAAATTAAACCACAGATCCTAAATTGTCACAAAAAATTCCAGATCCTAAATTGCAAATGTGCTAAACCACAAAATCTTTTTTTATACTTTGCCTAATAAAAAATGCCTTGTTTTTATTTATGTATATACATGTTTCAGTTGGATATTAAATTATAAATAATATTAGAGAAAAAAAAATAAATTTGAGCTCCTTTTTATTATTATTATTATTATTTTACTACAAGAAAAACAGGGCTATTGCGAGGTTTTTAAATGATTATAGAGATACATTTTAGTGCCGCAAGACCATTTTGTGATGTTTTCATATGCACTGCCTTATATACCATTGATACACTCTTTTGCGACGCTTTTGACTAGTGTCAGTAAAGGCGTGACAAAAGCACCACAGTAACACAAGGATACTTGCAAAAACACCTTTAAAATCATTACATTTCAAACCATTTAAATAAACTAAAAAAAGCGATAATTAACAAATATATAAATTTACCATCGACAAAATAATAAAGAATAATATTTTTATTAAACCCAATGTGTGAAAAGTCATTAAAACAAGAAAGTGTCAAAGAATTCACAACTTAATATAAATATCATTACATTTGAATTTGAAGGTGCTTGTTCCCATCTTGGAACCTTCTCTTTGCAACCGATGCTTGCAAGAAGAATCAGTCACATAGAAGCAAACACCTGACAAACAAATCTCTCAAATCATCAATTCAAAGACATTAGTTAAATTGCAAGATCCCAAACTAAAAATTTATTGAAAAACAAATTCAAAACTTTGGAAGGGTAGAAACTAAAATGGCATGGTAAAATAAGAAGCACATAGGTGCTTACATCAATGCATAATAATCATAGGACGCTCCAACAATGAAAGGCATCCACACTTTGAACTGATACAAAAAAAATAAAAGAAACTGAAACCTTCATGATTTATACATCAGACAAATCAAAAACCAATTAAAAATAAATGAAAATGTATTGACTTCAGATTCCCACAAAAACATAATTGTAATAAGCTTTCCCTTTTTTACTGCTAAAAAAATAAGCCAGATTGCTGTAGTTTCTGGGATTGCATGACACAAATACAACGATCAATGGAAACTTAGTTGTCAAGTGAAGAAAGAAAACAAGCGACTTACAAAGGGATAGAACTAATCTGTTCAAATTCCACTTAGCTGTAATGAGAGACCAAGTAATACTGTCAATTATAACAAAATAAACCAGAGTAGATAGGCAGCAAATAGCAAAGTTGAACATTAGAAAATCCACATGCACATACAAAAAAGTTTATCAGCTGTTTAGCAAATATCAGACCTATAAATGAAGAGCATCTGCTAATGGCATCTTCTTCAAGTGAGGAACTGTCAGAAGTTTGGATGGGGTTTGTCCAAAGTAAGCAATCTGATCTTGTGTAGCTCGTTGTTGTACCTTTTGTCAGTGCGTATAAAAAGCTAAATAATAAGGAACAATGCATAAAATTAAATATTGTTGGAAAGCAAGAAAAACTTATTGGGTCCGAGATCTTATCAATATCTACTGTTCCTTCATAAGTAATGTAAAAGAAAACATTATTTGCCTGTATAGCTTCTTTACCACGTTGCATATATCTGCATGATACAATTGATCAAGCATTTGAAATAAGAAGGCACAAAATTAATTTAAATAAGAACAAAAGCATCAAAAATAGAATTAGTGTAGTACATGATACATAAAAAACTAACCCAAATATGAGATTTATCCATTCATGTAAATGTGCAGAAACATATTGCCTCTCAAGAGCCATCCGATGCTTATGAATGAAATCAACTGGGTTTTCAGCCCAAAGAAAAGAAAGATTTGTAGAACTGAACTAACAATACATCCGTGAACCATGAGTGGAACTGTGTTTTTTACAAATAAAGCTAAGGAGTTAGAAAAGGTACCTAGTTTTCCTTGTAATTATGTCATACCAAAGTCAACTAAATTTTCATTGGTTAAAATCTCCGGGGGATAAAACAACTCAGGAACCTAAGACAGCCAAGAAGACAGACGTACTGTAATCCCAAAGAGAGTTTTATCAATAATCAATATGCAAGTAATGATGCAAGAAACAAACAGACTAGAAAGATATAAGACAAATAGTAAAATAAAGCATTGCCGTCGTGATAAATATCAGACATACCAACTCCTTCACATCACTCATGTCCTCAAGAACCCCGTTCCAAGTAGCACCAATATCTGAAAACATCCTGTCAGCATGACCAAATTTTCCACCTTGAAGTTGAATTGAAAGAGTTGTAAATGGTTCTACTCTAACAAGATACTTACAGTCCCGGCACTCAAGTAATGAGAACAAGCGACTTACAAGGGATAGCATACCAAACAAAATATTAGATGTTCAATACACAAACCAAGACTGATAAATTACTTACCTTCAAACAATCCTTAATTGAAGCTTTAGCTATCTTAATCCTTTGTTCCTCCTAAGAATCACAACAGATCAAATTGATAAACACAAGATGACGAGGATAGCTCAATGTTTCTGTAATTAGTTGTGGCCTAATAATGAGGTCCTTTTTTAAAGAGAATCTTCTGGCCTTTTTCTAATTTATTATAAGAGAATCTTGTGTCATTTAGTAATTTACCTCAGCTAAAAACAAGACAACAGCATCTCTGGTAAGAAGTGATGGTATTTGATTATGATAGGCAATTGGGATAAGCAATTTAGATGATTTTAACATATTTAGAAATTTCTTTTGCGAAAGGGATGCTAAAGTGATCGAAGTTCCCTACAAAATATGCAGTTTTTTCAATTAGTTCCACAATGAAAATTCATGGACTAGTAAGCAAAAAAAATTGCAATACACACTAAGGAATGGCCAACATAGTGAAGTTTCTGCTCGGTCTGGTCATGAACATGCTGGAGTGTAGCAGAAAGATCATAAGCAGCAAGTTCATCCCATGACCAATCCCAATAAGCCTGCAATTACAACAACACAATTACATTAGCAAAAAATGAGAGTAAATTACATTTAGATTGGGGGATCCATTTTAGCTGGAGATCCTAAATTTTCTATGAATGAAGGAGAAAATTTAGTATAACTAAAGTCTAATTTAGAGAAACTGATAAACAATTTTGTTTAAAAACAAGCTTAAGGTGTATGCTATGAAGCACAAACTCGGATACGATTACGGGTACAGGAAACGGCATTTTCTAAAAAAATAAGACACGGGTGCGGTGGAGACACAGCTCATATATATATATATATATTTATATATTGTAATCAAAATTTTAAAAGATATAAATTATAAATAGAATTCATGATTTATCAACTCATATAATTCAAATAACTGCAACTAATTGAAAAAAAAAGAAGAAGACAATAGAAAGAGAGAGATTGAGAGAAAGAGATTGATGAAAGTTCCATTTTGAAGAAAGAAATATAGAGATAGAGAAATTCTAAGGTTTCATTATTATTATTTTTTTGGTAACATTTTAAGACTTTTTAAGAGTTTTTTACCAAAAAAAAAATCTAGTTTTTCAAAATTCCCGTGTCACTGCCATGTACCCGCGTGTCTCCGCTGTGTCTGTGCCATATCCCCGCCATGTCCCCATATTAAAAAAAAAAGAAGGGACACATATTTGCCGTGTCCCGTACGTGTCCCTGCCGTGTCTGTGTCCTTGGAGTGTCCGACATGCATACGCCAACCTTTTAGAAATGTCCGTGCTTCATAAGATGTATGTTTTCTGGAAATTGTATCCATGGTATAGTCTGTTAATAGGAATTCAATCTCAAACATATGCTTGAAATTATTGTGCCTTCTGCAGTTAATGCCATTAGTTTTTTAAGAACAAGAGGGCTTGTCAAAGAGCACTAGTGGCCAGGGTACTTCTTGTTCAGTTACAATAATGCCTTTATTTCAGATTTACAAATATACTACTTATGCAAACTCCTTTTCTAATGTTTTCAAGTCACCTCATCTAAAAGGGGAAAGAGGAAAGGAAGGAAGGCTACCACTAAGAACAGACCAGCTGCATTTTAGGTAGTATTACCTTTTTCATAAATAAAAATCAATGTTAATTTATAGACTTCCAATGCAACCACCTTTATCTGCTGCTAGTATTGGTATAAGGAAGACGCAGGAAACATCAACCATGAATTCCAGTAATGTATAAGATTTTATAGTGTATGTGCAACAAAATTTATTTCTTTCAAAAATTTAGAAATAAATGGCACTTACAATTATGTTTGTGACATAGCAATACCAGTTTGTGACGCCCCCAAAAAAGAATTCCCTAAAAATATTTGTGAAGCGTTGCAGCTAGAAAACCTAATTGCAAGAAAATAAAGGGAAAAATCAAAATCAAATAAAAAAAGAAGGAGCTGATTAAATGAATGACAGAGAAATTCAAAGCAGGAGATAAAGAAGAACATTTGAAGACCTGAAAAGAGAAATTTCTCGGCAATTATCGACTAGGTCGTCGCTGTTACTCAATGCAGTCACCGGACAAGAAACAATTCTGCTTGTGAATGTCGTTTGAATCGAATTGCTAGAATGATTCTAAACTAAATCTCTCGACGAGCTCATCCCCCCTTTTTTCACTAACGTTTTGTCTCTGTAAAGCGCGTTTTGTCCGTGAAAAAGGAAAAGAGAGTCAATAAAGTGAACAGTGAGCTTTTTAATTTTGATTTAAACGAGCCTTTAATTTTGAGTTTTAAACAATTATGGATTCACTTTTGAAAAAGCACCTCTAATTATACTTTCTCTATATTTAATTCTTATTATAAATGGCAACACTTATAAAAAGCGTCTCTATAATAACATCGGGAAGAAAAATAGACATAAATAAAAATAAAGTATTTATTATTTTTATTCAGATTATTGAAATGCATTTAGTTTTTTTTTTCTAAAAAAAAATTAACCTATTATTTTGTAACCATAAAATATAAGATGGATAAACCTGTTGATTTCTGGCAAAAAAAAAAAAAAAACCTGTTGATTAAATGTAAAACTATGAGTCAACTCGACTCAGCTAATTTCTGAAACTACTCGTCCACGTCACAAAAGATTCCCGGCTGGAACTTGCCGCTTCTCTAACTAAACTTGAAACGGCAAAGTAATCCAACGGTTTAGATAAATCCAATACAAATTTCCACAACTACACTAGCCGTCTGATCTATAACAAACCCAATCGTGTATCTTTTAGAGCGGCATTAGCGAGAAAAGTTCGTTTTTGAAATAAAGCGGGAAAATCTACTAATTGTAACAAAACAAACAAATTCAGTTAATTTCCACTGTCCAGCTCTGATCTAGAGAGAGAGAGAGAGAGAGAGAGAGCTTAATTGAGTTCAACTTTTTTAATTCCAATTCTTGAAACTTGCAGAAAGAGAAAAAGAAGACCAAAGGTTTACAATTTCCATGAATTTGGTGATCCGGGTTGCGCCATGGCGGGTCCATTTCGCGATAATATTCGGATCTTTCTTAAAGAATGTGGAAATCTTGAGGATTATTATACTGTAGAGGATTTGCCAATTTGGTCTACTCTTCTGTTGATAGAGCGTAATAGCTTTGTTGTTCCTCTCTATACCATTGAAGAGAATGTCAAGTACTCTTCAAATCCCTTCTGTGATCACTGCAGATGTACTGGTTAGTGTCTTCAATTTTGATCCTTTATGAAATTTCTGAATTGGGTTTTTGTTAATTTTATCAGTTTTTGTCTGGGGTTTTTTGAATTTTAATTCTTGGTTCAATTTCTGGTAAATTGTTTGATTAGTGAACTGGGTTTTTGTTATTTTGTTCTGGGTTTCTGATTTGGGAATTTTGATTCATAGGTTGGGGTGATAATTTTGTGTCTAAGAGAAAGTATCATGTGATAATACCTTGTGATAGTGAGTGGAATAAGCCCTTAGAAGAGGGAGTTTTTGATGTTCAAACTCATCTCTTACATGGTTTGATTCACTGCAATGGATTTGGGCATTTGCTGTGCATCAATGGTATTGAAGGGAATTCTAATACCCTTTGTGGTAGAGAAATTATGGATCTATGGGATCGTCTCTGTACAAATCTAAAAGCTAGGTAACTTCAAATCCCCAAAATTTGTTGATTTTCATTGAATCTCTTGACACATAAGAATGACCAGTTTCTTCATTTTTCAGGAAAATCAGTGTTGAGGATGTTTCAAAGAAGCGATCTATGGATCTTCGCTTGCTCTATGGAGTTGCATATGGGCATTCATGGTTTGGCAGATGGGGTTTAAGTTTTGTAGAGGAAGCTTTGGTGTTACAGAAGATAACTACAGTAGAGCGATTGAAATTCTCAGCTCACTCGAGCTTGATAAAATTGTTCAGGATTTTAAGGAAATGGAAATGAAGCAGATTATTCATTTCTATAGGGATTTGAGTGAAACCCAATTGATAACATTCAAAGATCTTCTCAGGTTTATGCATACTGTCAAATCCTGTCCTTGGGCACCGAAGAAATGAGCAATGGCAGCTGCTGCCACTGCTTTGCCTGCAAGGTCTTCAAGAACTCATTTACCCTCACAAAAGAGGCCTTCAGTTAAGGAAAAATGTGCAAGGTATAGTAAGTTTAGCTCTTTAGCTTGGACAGTAGATGGCCTAAACGAAGGCTTGAATATGCAGCTGAGGTGGTTGTGAATACATTGAAGGAAAAAAAGGCTGACAAGTTTAGTCATGGAGGGATGGCTAGACAAGAAGTGAGAGATTCAGCTAGAATCCACATTGGTGATACCGGTTTGCTTGATTACGTGTTGAAATCAATGACCAATGTAATTGTTGGAAGTCATGTTGTTTCCTGTGAAGTGAAATCTAAAACAAAGATTTTGGAGTACTCAATTAATGAGCTTGGTAATAGAATTAGGCCTGTTAAGGTCATTGAACTAGTAGTAGATGAACCTGAACAGCCTGCCCCATTGATACCGTTAGTTCCAGGAGCTGATTTAGATGCTGATATGGGTTTTTTGTATTCCAAAGTTCTGTTGAATTATCCGAATTCAGAACTTGTGGAATTGGCCACACAGGCAATATTAGATTGTAAGCATTTTGTCAAGGAGTGGCCATTTAATGAACAAGATCAAGTACTAAGATTCATATGCTGAGTGATACCAAATGTAATTGAATTAGGAACTAAAGTGAATAGGGAATTACCTCCTGGGGAGATTGTTATGCTTCCATTGCATGCAGCAGTATCAGAACTCAAACGAGCAGCTGAGACTGCACTAAGGGATACTTACTGTGTTTTGGAGAAATTTGTAGTGACTGAAATTGAACTCGTGGAAGAATTGGAGGATGAGGAGGTACTATTTGGAGCTGTTGAATCTGGTACAGAACTTTTTGTGAGAGGAACTGGGATGGACTTAGAGACTGAATTGAGATATGAAGCTGGACCAGATAATTGGACAGTAAAATGTGAATGTGGAGCTGAAGATGATGATAGAGAGCGTATGGTAGCGTGT
>CAOJBK010854046.1:0-10134 GCA_948294925.1 Codiaeum variegatum | reverse complement strand
TCTTGAATGACATCTAGCATAACTTATAATGACTACCTAATTAGAAATGAATGTCAACAATCTATCCTTGACATTGCATAGACCTCTCAATCATAATTACCCTGCACTAGAATCCTTTCATTACGGAATCTCGATCTTAGCTAGCGTCATGGAATGGTCAAACCCTATATGCCATATCATATGACCTCTATCTGGTTCCAGTTCTTGATAAACATGATTCATACTAGAAACTCTTTCTAGTGAATCTTATTTATCTTGGCCAAGGATTTGAGTAGCAAGAACAACCAAAAGTCATAGGATTCCTTCATTATTTACCCAAGTTAATGAATCCTTTCTTGGAGATCATTTACCTAAACATATAACTGATTATGGCCACCACATGCTATATATTAATCCTTAGATAACATCAGTATATAAGAAGAACCAAATCTTAGCCACTGATATGCTAGATAACATGTCACCTCAAGTTAAGGATTATATGCACAATTATGATCTATATGATAAGATCTTGACTAGCGGATAAAACTTATATATCTAGCATCACTATTCAACTTACTCATCACATGAGTATGCTCACATGTTGTCATGACATCACATGTCTATAGCATGAGACTCACTACCTCCATACTAATAAGTATCTCATATTTATCATGGATGACAACAGAGGCAATGGTCTTCCGGATTAATGGCATTCCAACCAATAATCTTATGACTATGAACTTTGTTTAAAGTCTATGGCAAAAAAAATATGTATTTCATATTCTCAAACTCTTTGCAAATAAACTCTCTTACATAAGACTTATGGAACATATATACATTTGATACTAAAATGAACAATTCATTAAACAAAATATATATATTAAATTGCCAGTAGGGGAATTATGATTACAAGCATATACAATGTACACAGCTCTAGGGCATACATCTCTAATAAATGTGGTTAGTGTTGTAAGTTCCTCTTGTTCAGATGATATTTTATCTTGGAAGAAACCTCTAATATACTGGCTTGCTTGTAATACAGATGCTACTATTTTTTTAGGAAGTGGTAAGATGGGTTTTAGCTATGTTTTGTGAGTCATCATGGGAAGTTTGTTAAAGGAATGGTTGGTTCTTTTTTGTCGGCTTCTCAATGTCCCAAACTATCTTAAGCTTTAAATTTAAGAGAAGCATTGAGTTTGGTTAAGTCTCTTAAATTGTAGTAAGAATTAGTTCAAGTTGACACCTTAGAAGTTTTTTTGGCTATGCAATCACAATTTGTTAATTCTAATCCCTATGGCTTGATTATAGAAGACTACAAGTGTCTATTGAAAGAGATTAATTCTTCGAATATAGTTGCCCATTTGCTAGCAAGGGAATCTAATTCTTTGTCTGATGTCCAGATACCTCATATTTCCATTGTAACAACTTTATTTGATGATGTTCAATAAAGATTAGTTTGTTGCTGTGTTTTAAAAAAAAAGGGTAAGATTCTTATTAGTTTGGTAAAAAAATATATTCCTCTTAGGATTATACCATCTATGACTACTACATATATGTTCATAACCTATAGGCTAATATATGTAGAAAAACCTACTATTTTCCATTAATCCTTTGTATTAAGTCATTTTCTAACTTAAGTATTAGAGTGGAATTAGGTAAATAAGCCCTAATTTCCTTATAACCTCTTTGTGTTGCAGGCTCTTGAGTGTTCGTTGAGACCTAGTTTAAGACCGATATTAATATTGGTGCTCTCATTGTGAGAGAAAAACCATTTTTGTGGTAGAATTATCACCACCACATTTATCCTTTCACTTACCACACCATGAAAACCTATTACTAGAAGAAAATCCCCTTCATGAAGACCCCCAATCAATGAACATCCTAAAGATAACAATCAAGGAGACAGAGAAAGAGGATAGAAAGAAACAATTCATTCCCTCGACCTAGTTTCTAATCAAACTCTACTCTTAGACATCATAAATGAGTTGAGAGAATTGAAATAGAAGGTGAACCAACAAACATGAGCTCCAAATACTCTTAAATCTAGGAGTGGAGGGGAGTGAGGGGGGGGGGGGTGGCGGGCTTGGAGAAGAAGTTTAATCAGGGAAGAGTTGAGAAAAGCTGACAAGCCCAGGGAAGAAATATCAAAAGAAGAAATAGAAGGCATTAGGAATATGGCCGTTTTCAAAGAAAAAAAAATAAGGAATGTTATGAATAGATATAGAGTTAGGGTAAGTGTAGTGTATTTTAAGTTAAGATCATATTCTCCCCTAGAAGATTCAATCTTAAACATAACCTATCCTCATAATTTTATAATACTTACACTCATTGACTCTTATCATTGGAACTCATGACCAAAAATTTGCATCAATACATTTCAAACCTTGATTAATGCATAAACATGTGCAGATGTAGTACTATATAATTTTTTTCTAACATCCTTTAAAGGGATAACACAAGAATGGTATCAAACTTTACTGCCTATATCAATTAAATCATTCACTCAACTAGCCATTCTAATTCAAGCTTATTGTACAGCAGCCATATCTCCATCAAAAAGCCATATTGATTTATTTATAGTTCGTCAGAGGGAAGGTGAGAGCCTTAGAGAATATTTAAATCGGTTTAGAAGAGAGATGAATCAAGTTTATGAAATAAGTTAAGATATTATAATTGTAACAATTCTAGAAGAAACAAATAACTATGAATTGTAGAAACAACTCTTACACACTCCTATTTGATCTATTATAGGACTTAAAACTGTAATGTGGAACCATATCAAGCTCGATGATGGACTCCAAAAATGTGCTATAACACCAAAAATTCAGGACCAAAGAATCCAAAACATACCCAATAGGGGATTTAGCAGTGAGCAAAAAGTGAAGGACCGAGGCTAGACAGAATAGATCGACTACCTAGACTATATGAAGTAGGTCAGGCTAGAGGATTCAGACCAAAGGAATAATACACTAGCATAAGTACTAAAATATATTGAGTATTGATGTGGATAAATGAATCATACAAATAGGTGAGATGGCTTTAAAAGATGAACACATTTTGATATGTAAAAAGAAAGTATTCTAACTTTCATAAGGATCATAAATGTGAGTTAGATGAATGATGGTAACTTAAATAATAAATTCAGAACCTCATAGTAAAGGGAGTACTGGGCATTAGAAGATTCATAAAAGGTTCATGGAATTAAAACTAAGGTTAGAATGCTGAAAGGCAGTTTGATAAATAAGATGGGCAAAGTAATGAAAGGGATAAAAGAAAAAGAAAGAACTAACAGGTGAGATAAAATTGATATTTGAGGGGAACCTCAGTGAGATAGCACGACAGTTAGGAAAAGTGCAATTATGAAGATATATTCACTTACTCCAAATAAAAGAGTTGTCCAAAATTTGCGCTGATCACATTTTCTGAAACATATGGGGAAGAAATTGTTACCCTAATAATGATCTAGTAGTAATAGAGGCAGTATAAAAGAACTTCTTAGTAAGCAAGATACTGGTAAATAATGGGAGTGTTATGAACCTGATAACTTAGCATGTCTTATATGACAATGGGATACATAGCCAAACATCTAAAATTGATCAAAACACCCTTAAAAGATCTATCAAATAAACTAGATCTAGAACAATGGTCCTTGATATTGAAAATTGAGTTAAGTAAGGAAGATATAATGAAGGAGGTAGAGGAGAAGTTTGTTGTAGTAGATGTACTCCTAGCTTATAATGCCATATTTGGTAAACCTTTTCTATATAAGACTTATACAATTACCTGCATTAGATATCTAACTATGAACATCCCTATAGAAAACTGGGAATTGGTCATCAAGGGTTCATAAGATGCTGTTAAAAAAAATGTTATTACACAACATCAAAAGGGGTATACTCTACCATCTAAATTGAATGGGTGGATGATGAACAATGCTAGTTAGAGGGAGAAAAGTGGAGTGAATATTAAAAGTTACAGATTGCCAAAAAAGACAAATCGGTACATATCAACAAAGGAATGGAGGATCCAATAAAAGAAGGGGTGAAGGTCATACTACAGGAACAACCATATGCTTTTACATTGTCTATGGAAGATTTAATAGAAGTAGAATAACCCATAATCACCAACAAACTCAGCATTGATCCATCTATCAGACTGGTGATATAGAAAAGAGGGAATATTTAGCAAAAAAAACAAAAATCCATAGCAGAAGAAATACAAAAGTTGTTAAGGTGATTGTGAGGCCCCCTCCAAACTTGGGTGGTCGTCAGTACTTCCTCGAGGTTTCTGGCCCGGGGAAACCGACCACATGGAGTCGGATTGAGCATGGCATCGTGATTTCAGCAAGTTTCACTTTAGGTGGACCCCTTATAAGCATGTAGGGTGTACGTGTGAATGCGTGAGTCGCCACATAGTTTTTAGAAAACATATTCATTCTCATGAAAATTAAGAAACCAAAATTAACTCCATTTTTGAAAATCTTACATTTTGTCCAATTTTAAGGAAAAGGCAATCCTCGTACTAGAAAATGGATTCAGGGACTCGTAATTGATAAAAACATTTATTTTAGAAAATCAAGTTCTTTTCTAAACAACTTTGGCTTAAAATTTTGTATGGTTCTAGTCTTAAAAAAAAAAGAGTTTTCGTGTATGCATGGCATACCATTATGGTGCATGAACAGAATATAGCATACTAGCATGATGCATGAATAGTTCATATGACATGAATGATAGTTATAATAGAAAAATGATAAAATAGCAAAAATAAACAGGAGTCCTTCCTTTAGCTCGGAAGGATTCTAGGGAATTCACACATCCCCAAAAGGCAAGCTAAAAGTAAAATAAACAGAATAATATTTACATCAAAATAATGAAAATAACAACAAAGCGGGTCCCTTCTTCAGCCTGAAAAGGTCTGCGAAAGGCATACATTCCCCAAATATTACAAAACTAGGACAACAATGATAATAAAATACAACTGATGAAAAGCAAGGAAATCATAAAAATAAAATGAAATAAAAATAAGAAAAAGGTGAGGGAAATGATTTTTGAGTTGAAGAATAGATTGTCGATGTATCCCTTTGAATGAGAATCAAACCCTACGTCATTCTCCCTTCTCGCGAAGGGTTGGGATTATTTCCAAAAAACAATGGGTTGGTGGTTGTGTGTTCAAAAGTTGATTCATTTTAATTTTAATGAATTAACCAGATATGCCATTAATCAATTTTAAATTTGATTAATAAAAGTTGAATTTTATGAATTGCCAAGTCAACTTTTAGGGCTTTTTAATTCAGAACCAAAGTTAATTACTATACCATTTTGATATACTATGTTTGGCTTTTGGGACTTTGAAATTGATGTCTTGGACTGTTTGATGAGGCCGGAACAGCTCTCCGTTGTGTTCGAAGAGATCTGTCGGAGAACTGACTGTAAGATAACTCTTGAATTGTGGGTTGAATTCCTTATCGAAATTTAGAATGTTTGGTGTTCTGGTTGGAATTTTGGTATTTAGATGTATTTTCAAGAGAGTTTGATAGAGGTTTGACGTAGAAAGCTTATCTGGAAAATATTTTAGCAGAGGTTTGGTATGAAAAATTGTCCTCAAAAAGTGACCTAAGGGACTTATTTATAGAGAAATTGAGCCAAAAAAATTCAGGAAATTGGGCCCCTGTGCCAGGCCTCAGGCTCGTGCACTAGGGCCTTGACTCATGGGCCCAGTTTGCACCTTCTAGTCCAATCTAATTCGATTCGATTTTTTAGATTTTCTAGGTCCATTTAATGTCCGATTTGAGCACTATTTGAGTCTATGGACTCATTTTGATGAGCTAGATTTGATGGTGTAAAAGTATGAGATTTTTCTTGAGGATATGTCTAAATATGCAGAATTTTCTGTGTAAACCTTGAAATTTGAAATTTTTGTCCAAGAGGCTACCCCAGATGCAGCAAGGGGCGATGCCCCTTGATCCCCATTTTGTTCCTAAACTTATAAGTCTAGTTGAAAGTCATGAGGCAACCGATGATTTTGGAGGTGTAAAATTGAGGGTTCACAATGATTAGGTAAGTATAATTTCCTAAATGGCTTGCAAATGTAGTACTAGTCAAAAAGCCAAATGGATTATTTCAAATATGTGTGGACTATATAAATCTTAATAAGGCATGCCCCAAGGACAATTACCCTCTGCAAAATATAGATCAGTTAGTAGATAACACAGTTAACCATGAGTTATACTCTTTCCCAGATGCCAAATCAGGATACCATCATATCCATATGCATAGAGCCGATGAGGAAAAATAGCCTTTGTCACCAATCAAGGAACTAATTAAAATATCATAATTTTGTTTAGGTTAAAAAATGATAATGACATATACCAAAGATTGGTTAGCAAAATATTCAAACAACAATTCTAGAAAATGTGGAAGTATGTATGGATGACATGGTCGTCAAAAGCAAGAAGTCTGAAGATCATCCATAAAACATTATATATGTCCTTAAAACTCTCAATGGGTGGAATTTGAAGTTAAATTTTTTTAAAAAAAAAATGTGTTTTTAGCATGGCAACTAGGAAATTCCTAAGCTATATGGCATCACGGAGAGGAAACAAAGAAAATCCAAAAAAGATTAATTCCATCATGAATGTGGGTTATATATATCAACTCGCGTTGAAGCCATAGTGGCAATTTTAGTGAGAGAGGAATCTGGAGAATAATACCTTATCTACTATACCAGTAGAGTACTTCAAGATATAGAAATAAGGTATCCGATCTTGAAAAATCATGCCCTCGCCCTTCTAATAGCCACAAAAAAATTCAGGCATTTCTTTGAAGCACATCAAGTCATACTCAGGATAGATATTCCCTTAAGGAAAATAATACAAAGATAAAAAAACATCAGGAAGAGTAACATAATGAGTAGTTAAGATTAGTAGAAGTGTATTAAGGTATGAACCTAGAAGGGCACTAAAAGTATAAGTTCTAGCTAATTTTGTAATAGAGCTAACACCTCAGCATAATGATTGACCAATAGAAAAACAAGATCAGCGATGGGAATTTTATATAGGTGGGGCACGGTGCAAGAAAGGGATAATAATATGGATCATTATGCAAGGGCTTGATTGTTATAGAATATAGGATAAAACTAAACTTCTATGTTTCTAATAATGGAGTAAAAGACTAAGCCTTCCTAAGAGGTCTAGTCTTAGCTAGAGAAGTAATGATGTATGATTTGTACATAGTGACTATCAACTAGTGGTAAACCATCTTAATGGATCTTATACAACTAAAGAGAAGAAATTGCCATAATATATAGAGATGGAAAAACTTATCCTCAAGAAGATGGACCAAATAGGAAAGAACTGGGTAGTAAAGTAAATACCCAGGGATGATAGTCGAAGGGCAGATTAGATAGTAAAAATAATTGATGCGGGAAATCTCATAGGGCTGGGCACAGTTCTAATAAAGGAAGCAAATATTCCAATAATAAAAAAGCATGGGGTCATGATGATTGAGGTGGAAGGAAGCTAGTTGGAACCCAACATATGATATCTTGTGGATGGTGAATTGCCAGATGATCAGAAAAGTAGCAGAAAAAATAGTCAATAAAGTTATAGGATACAACTGGTATGAAGGGCATCTATGCAGGAGATCAAAACCCACCCTTGGTTAAGATGTGTTACAATGGAAGATGGAAAATATATCCTTAAAAAAGTACACCAAGGGACATGTGGGACCCATAAGTAGAAAGTTATACTTCAAGAATACTTTTATCCCATGATGAAAATAGATGACTTTGAACTAGTAAAAACTTACAAAAGATACTAAGAGCATGCATCAATTTCTAAAAGCCATCATCTGATCTCTATCCCATAAGAACAGCTTGGCCATTCCAAATATGAGGGATAAATATATTAGGGCCTTTTTCTATTAACACTCGAGTAGTATAAGTTCTTGATCATGGTAGTAGATCACTTCACTAAATGGATTGAAGTAGAAATATTTGTAAAGATCATATAATAGAATACTACAAACTTCTTATGGTAAGATATAGTGTCTAGATTTGGGATCCCTCTGATGGTGATAGCAAATAATAAATAATAATTTGATGTCAAGACTTCAGGAGTTTATGTTCTAACTTAAAAATTGATCTTTGGTTTACATAAGTAACACACCCGCAAATAAATGAGGAGATAGAAGTATCTAATAGGATCATATTACAAGGGTTAAGGAAGAGGTTGGAGAAAAGTAAAGGAGCATGTGTTGAAGAACTAAATAGTGTATTATAGAGTTACTAAACTACATCTTAATCCACGATGGGAGAAACTCCTTTTTCCCTCATATATGGATCAGAAGTTGTAATCCTAAAAGAGATCAAATTGCCTAACTAAAAATTTGAAAATGTAAGAGGAATTGATTAGGATCAAGAACTTTGCCTTAATCTCGACCTCCTAGAAACAAAATGGGATCAAACGGAGAATACATTGCCAAATACAAGTAAAGGATGGCAAGGTACCATGATAGGAAGGTAAAAAAAAGACTTCCAGGAAGGAGATCTAGTCTTAAGGAAAGCATAGATCATCAAAGGAAATGCTAAAGTTGGAAAACTAGAACCAAACTAGAAAGGACTTCATTAAGTTATCAAAGTGGTTGGCTTGGATCATACAAGTTAAAAGACATGAAATTCTAATAATACTATGCTCTTAATCATTAATACAAAGACAGTCTTTTGGCATCACGCATTTGACTATGGTTTCTAAAAGAACCGATGCCAAAGGGTAGGGTGGTGGCACTTTTATAATTAAATTAACTTTAGGGTGTCAGTTGTTAATCTACAATTGATGCCAAAGGGTAGGGCCATGGCATTTTTGTAATTAAGTTGAGTTTGGGCATTGGTTGTTAACCTACAACCGATGCCAAAGGGTAGTGCTGTGGAATTTTTATAATTATGCCAAAAGGTCTCATTGATCTCCACATTTTGAAACTAGAGTAGATAGCCAAAATCGAAATCAATTACACCATTCACCCTTTCAATCGTAAACATAATGAGTAGCCATGCCAATGCCACGCTGCTATTGTCTGAGCTCTGATCAGCTTTCCTTCACTCAATGCAATTGTTGCTACCTTCTATGGCACCAGATCTAAGGAGGAGGTGAGACTTCATTTCTGTTCTAGGGGTTTGGAAGGAACTCTGTTCATCCTTTTATTATTGTTAAACCTTTTTTTTCAGAATTTTCTTTCTAATTTTAATTTAGCTAAGTGGCAGCTTTGTTGTTACTGAATTTCATGGTTTCCGATTTGATATTGTGTTTTCCATTATCAGGTTAGAAATTCTTATGATAATTAATTAAACTCACCCAATTGATTCACTAACCTCACTCCTATTCCTTCTCCTCATTCTCTTCTCACTCACCTGACCGCCATTTCTATGAGTTAATTCAATTTCTTCTTTTCTTTCACTCTCTCTCACTCTGCAATTTTAGTGATAAGCTGAAATTTTAGCTATATGAAAGGTGTAGGCAATGAAACAATGTTGACCATAGACAGATTCTTGATGGTTCTAAAAGCGATACCAGAGATTTTAAAATTTATAATACTCATCAACTAATTCTACCCTGGCTCTAGGCAAGTGCACCTATCGTTAGGTAGTATAGTGGTAACGAGGTTGATCCGTAGAGACACTGACGCAAGTACCAACTAAAACTTAAATCATTGTTTAGTTCACAATTAATCACAGATTAAGAACGGAAAATTAAACTCCTAATTTCTAACTAAACCTAAGAGATAACTTTAAGAACTTACAAGACTAATGATTAAACAAATATGAAATAGAGAATCTACCTAGACTTCCACTCGTATTTGAATATATTGCATAGACGACCAATAGCTTAATGAAAATTCAAGGGAATTAATAAGTGGATTTTCACACAAAAGGTAAGTTTGAATCTTTCTCAAATAGAAAAACTCTAATTCCTAAGTAAAGGTTGGGAATCTCTTCTCACAACCAATCAAGTAGGAACCGCATTCAAAACAAGTGAAATAAAATATAAATCCTAAGAGTCCATACTTCTATCTCTAGCAAGCATAGCAAACCTAATTGATTTTGAGTGTTCAAAACCTAAACTTTCTATCTCTAGTAAAGAATAGGCAACATCACTCATCTACA
>CAOJBK010853058.1:0-16612 GCA_948294925.1 Codiaeum variegatum | reverse complement strand
CGAGTCTCAGTTCTTCAGAGGCTGGCACAATGTTGAGGTGGTCCAGAGGGGTGCTCAATTTTACAATAGGGCATTGTCTTCGATTTTTGAAAAATTTCATGAGGCAAGGTCTCATTTCAATCTGCTGGATGAAGGAAGTGTTCCCACCATCGAGCTTTCAGAACATATTGATGGTATGGTGGGCCTAGACCTGTCTTTCCTTGATAGAGTGCCTCCAGCATTTGACAAGTCCAAGGAGGTTCATCCAGCATCCCCTTCGTCATCCAATGAAGATCAGCTCTCCATCACCAGGCTCCTCGAGCTTTCTCACCCTGGGGCCAATTCCTCCCAACCCCCTCCTCCTTAGGGCTAGGATTTTATATATCTTGTAATGTACCTTGTAAATTTTTTCCACTTGTAAAATTTGTTGTAATTGTAAAGACTGTAGCTTCGCATCTTTTGAATTTTCTTGTATACTTGTAAGAATTTGTAAGTCATTTTTATTTAATAAAATGAACTCATTTTTTTCATTATAGTCTCGATTTACATTCTTTCTTTCAGCTTCATATTACTATTCTTCTTTACTTTATTTTAACTTTGCTTGTCAGATTCGCTTTTATTCTTTTTTTCTTTTTTCTTACTTTAGGTTTCGTTAAGTGTACACCAACCCCTTTTTTCCTTAGTTGTTTGAAGTGATGCTTGATGTATATATCTACCACCACTTGTAGTATAGCTTTGCCTATAGCTTTGCTATTAATTCTTGCCAGCCAATGCTGGTCTCAGGTGCCCTTGTTAGAGGGTCTTTTTCCAGCCAAGACTGGTCTTAGGTGCCCCCCTTAGAGGGTCTTTTGCCAGTCAAGGCTGGGCTTAGGTGCCTCCTTGGAGGGTCTTTTGCCAATCAAGCTGGTCTTAAGTTCATTGTAGACTCTTCCAACTGCTAGGGGCTTCGTGTCATTTATTATTGCTAGTTCTGTCACTTAGTTGTTTTAGGCTCCACCTTTGGACTTTGAGGCTTCGTTGTTCCTTGTACCTTCCTTGATGCTATAGGATTTCTAAGGTCTCACCTTCGGTACTCCTTGGCTCCTTTGTACCTTCTGGGCTTAGTTCATGATTAAGTCTGGGCTTCGCCATGTTGATAATTGAGTCTGGGCTTCGCCATGCACCCCTTGAAGGGTCTTTGGCCAATCAAGCTGGGCTTTGTCGTTCTCCCCTTAGAGGGTCTTTTGCCAATCAAGCTGGGCTTAGTGCCTCATCTCATAGAGGTCTTGGTGCCCCCCTAAAGGGTCTTTTGCCAGTAAATCTGGGCTTAGTGCCTCATCTCATAGAGGACTTTAGTGCCCCTCTGGAGGGTCTTTCGCCAGTAAATATAGGCTTAGTGCCTCATCTCATAGAGGTTTTAGTGCCCCCCTTGGAGGGTCTTTCACTAGTAAATCTGGACTTAGTTCCCCCTTGGAGGGTCTTTGGCCACGTAAGCTGGGCTTTGCTATGCCTCCCTTGGAGGGTTTTTTACTAGTCAAGCTGGGCTTCATCGTGCCCCCTTGGAGGGTCTTTTGCCAGTCAAGTTGGGCTTCACCTCTTCTGGCTTCTAGGTCTGATGGTCACACCTTACCCCCCTTAGAGGTTCTTTGGCCAGTTAAGTTAGGCTTCATCGTGCCCCCCTTGGAGGGTCTTTTTCTAGTTAAGGTAGGCTTCGCCTCTTCTGGCTCTAGGTCTGGTGGTCACTCCTTGCCCCCCTTAGAGGGTCCTTGGCCAGTCAAGCTGGGCTTCATCGTGCCCCCCTTGGAGGGTCTTTTGCCAGTCAAGTTGGGCTTCACCTCTTCTAGCTTCTGGGTTTATTAGTCCCATCATGCCCCTCTTGGAGGGTCTTTTGCCAGTCAAGCTGGGCTTAAAGTTTTTGCTATACTTAAAAGCAATTAAGTTAGTAGAAAACATGTGTATGCTTATGAACATGTATTTTTTACTTTCATTCATGAAAAGTACAGTTTCAAATGTTATACATTCCATGTGTGGGGTACTTCTCTACCCTCCATAGTGTGTAGCTTGTAAGCTGCTAGGCCAATAGCCTATATTACTTAGAATGGGCCTTCCCAGTTGGGTGCCAGCTTTCCCATCCCTTCAGGCTTGCCTGTGGCTTCTAGGCTTTGCATAACCAGGTCTCCTACTTTGAACATCCTACTCTTGACCCTTCGGTTGAAATAGTTAGTGACTCTTCTTTTATATGCTGCCACCTTGATGCACACTCTTTCTCTAAGCTCTTCTAGAAGGTCTAGGTCAATTCTCCTCTGCTCCTCGTTGCTTTCTTCACCACAAAAATATACTCTGCCACTGGGCTTGCCTATATCCACTGAAAGGACTGCTTCATGCTGAATGTGAGGGCAAAGGGAATTTTGCATGTTGTTCCTTTGGGGTGGTTATGTAAGCCCATAGTACATGGCATAATTGCTCTCCCTAGTTTCTTCCACAATCTTCTAGCCTTTTCTTCAGCCCTTGGATAATGGTTCGGTTGGTCACCTTAGTCTGCCCATTTGATTAGGGATGGGAGACCAAGGAGAAATGTTGCTTTATGTTGAGGCTTGTACATAGGTCCCTCATCTTGGCATTGCCAAATTATTTTCCATTGTCACTGATTATCTGATGTGGCATGCCAAACTTACAAATAATATTCTTCCATAGGAATTTCATCATGTTCTCTGCTGTGATTATTGCAAGGGCTTCGACTTCTACCCATTTGGTGAAGTACTCTACTGCTACGAGGAGAAATTTTCTCTGGCCGATGGTTGTGGGGAGTGGTTCCATTATGTCCATCCCCCAAGTGGCAAATGGCCATGAGCCATATATGGGCACTTGTTCTGCAACTGGGACTTTACATAAATTGGCAAACTTTTGGCACACATGACATCTTCTGACTAGGTTCATGGAATTTGTCTTAATGGTGGGCCAGTAGTATCCTTACCTGATATCTTTTGCTGCTAACATCTTCCCTCCTACGTGCATTCCACAGGCACTATCGTGCATCTCCCTCAAGACATACTCAGCTTCACTGGAGTAAGGCATCTGAGCCAAGGTAGAGAGAATGATCATTTGTAGAGGACTCCATCATACAGCGAGAAATGTGAGCTCCTCCACTTGGTCTTCTTTTCTAGCTTCAGGTTGGCTGGGAGTTTGCCCCTCTCTAAGTAGGCCATGATTGGATCCATCCAGCAGGGTTCAAGCTCAACACACATGATGGCCTCAGGAGTTTCTGTGGAAGGGCGAGCCAAGGCCCCTAAGAATACTCTGCTGGGTATGTCCATTGGATAAGCTGCAGCTAGTTTGCTCAGACTGTCGGCCTTGGTGTTTGCAGCTCTTGGGAGTTTTTTGAACTCAATCTTTATCCCCTTCTCCTTCATCTTCCTTAACTGCAAATCTGTCTTCTCTAGGTATTTGACCATATCTGGGTGGCGAGCTTTATACAGACCCTCAACATAGCCCAATACTAACTGTGAGTCACTACAGATGTGCAGTGTTTCAACATGAAAGAGTTCAGATACAAAAAGGCCTTGAAAGAGGGCTTCATATTTAGTAGTATTATTGGTTGTGGGGAAGGGAAGTCTAGCTTCAGGGAAAATTCACTGAGGACTCCCTCTTCATTCTTCAGCACTACCCGCACTCCATTAGCTTCTTTACCACTTGCCCCATCAATAAACAACTCCCACTTGGCCTTCGGGCTCGTGGATTCGGGCTGCCCCTCAGGCTCACTATCTGGTAATTCCCCAGCTAGGAATGATCCTTTAGGAATGAAGTCTACCAAGGCTTATGCTTTGATGGCTCTTCGAGGCCTATATTCCAAGCCATATCCCCCTAATTCAACAGCTCAATATAGTAGCCTTCCTGAAAGCTCTGGCTTGTGCAGAATTTTCTATAAGGGCTTGTCAGTGACTACCACCCCTAGGTGCTTTTCCAGATAAACCTTAAACTTCCTACATGATAGGACTAGAGCGTACACAATCTTCTTAAGTGGGCTATAGTTCAGTTTTGCCTCCTGGAGTACCTTGCCGAAATAATACATTGGCTTTTGGACATTTCCTTCTTCTCTCACCAATACTGAGCTAACTGCATGTTGTGAGGCTGAGAGATACAATAGAAGCTCTTCACCTTTGATGGGTCTACTCAGGACCTATTCTGATGTGAGGAAGGCCTTCAGGTTGTCCATGGCTTGTTGCCAATCTTGTGTCCATTCGAAGGTGACACTCTTTGTAAGTTTCTTGAAGAATGGGAGGCACTTCTCCCTAGATTTGGACATGAATCTATTGAGAGCCACCAGTCTCCCTATTAGCTTTTGAACTTCTTTGACTGATCTGGGAGGATTCATCTCTAGGATTTCTTGGACCTTGTTTAGGTTCGGCTCAATCCCTCTGGCACTGACTTGATAGCCTAGGAATTTACCTCCATTAAAAAAGAAGGCACATTTCTCTGGATTCAGCTTCATTCCATAGGCATTCATCACACCGGACACTTCCTTTAGGTCTTGCACATGCTACTGGAAGCTAATTCTCTTCACCACCATGTCATCCATATAAGCCTCGAGATTCTTCCCAATCTACTCTCTGAACATGTGTTTGACTAGCCTTTGATATGTGGCTCCAGCGTTCTTGAGTCCGAAAGGCATAGACACATAACAATACATTCCCTTCTCTGTAATGAATGAAGTCTTTTCCTCATCCTCTTCATCCATTATGATCTGGTGATAGCCTTGCTCAGCATCAAACAGAGAAAAATAGTTGAAACCAGTTGTGGAGTCTACCAGCTTGTCAATCACAGGCAATGGATAGGAATCCTTTGGGCATGCCTTGTTTAGATTGGTGAAATCTACACATATTTTGTGGCCTCCACTTACTTTCTTGACTAACACCACGTTGGCTAACCACTCTGGGAACTGTACTTCTTTAATGAAACCAACTGCAAGTGGCTTTTCCACTTCTTCATCAATTATGGCTTGCCTCTCAGGCCCAAAGCACTTCTTCTTCTTTTTGACTATCCTATAGGCAGGATCTACATGCAGCTTGTGAATGATGACCTCTGAACTAATCCCTATCATATCAGTGGAAGTCCAGGCAAATGTTGCCATATTGTCAGCCAAAAATGCCTATCCCTGCTCCTTCTCTTTAGGATTCAGTATAGAGTTGATTTGTAGGGCTCGACCATCATCATTGACTTGGCAGGGCTCAAGCTTCTGGGTAGATTCGCCCTTAGATTCAGCTGGGACTTTGTGAGGAAGTGTCTCTACTATGTTCACCTCATTGAGCTCTAGAGAAATGGCTTTCATCTTCTTCTCCATTGTGAGTGTCATCTTGGGTGCTGCATCCCCATGGATATGCAGATTCGAACCATCAGGGAGGGGAACTGTCAATCTGCCTCTTCTGACACTGACCGAGGCATCTAGGTCCCATAGCAATGGTCTTCCCAGCAACACATTGTATGCCATAGGTAGCTTCGTCACCACAAAGATTGCCTTTACTGCTAATTCCTTTGGGGCTCGGCGCACTGTCATAGGCAGCTCTATTGTGCCCACTGCTAGGATGATAGCTTTATCAAGGGTTCAGACTAGTGCCTCCAGAGGCTAGATCATTGAGTTATCAATCCCCATATGTATAAATGCTTCCCACTGCAGGAGGTTCACTGAGCTTCCTATATCAACAAAAATCCTCTTAACCCTAAAATTGGCAACTACTGCAGATATGACTATAGCTTTGGCCTTTGTAGTGGCTCGGCTGGTTAAACCAGATATAGGTTATTTTGTTCCATTGAAATACATGAATTCAGATGGCTCATGGGTTTAGGCCAACTCCTTCTCCTTCCTTCGGCTCAGAGGAACCTCTTCTAGGCCATCTGTGAGGCATAAGATGTCTCCTGCCACACCATCTTCTATTGGCACCGATTCTATTGGGTTCGCTGGCCCTGCTCTATCATTTCTCCTGACATAGTTTTTAAGGTAGCCCTACTTAATGAGCCTTTCAATCTCCTCCAGGAGGGATCTACAATTGTCAGTTGTGTGCCCATAAGTATTGTGAAATTTGCACCACAGAGATCTGTCTCTCTTAGCTGGATCTTTCATAATCGGCTTTGGCCTCTTCCAAATATCCTTGTCTTAGAATGCTGCAAAAACCACCTCTGGCTTGGCATTCAATGATATAAGCTTAGAAGTATTGAACCTTTCCCTCCTTGGTGGTTTAGTATACCTCTGCTGAGAATTCGGCCTGTTGGGGGCTTCATCGCCCCTTGGTGGCAACTCTTCTTTCCGCCCCTTGGTGGAAACTCTTCTTTCTTCGTTTTCTTTTGGGAAGAGCTTCCCTCTTCTGGTTTTCTCCTCTTAAAGAACATGCTTTCCCTAAAAGTATCATCCTTCTTAATGTATTCCTCTACAATAGCCATGGCTTCGTTTAGGGTCCTGGGCGAACTCCGGACCAATGCTTTGAAGTAATCCTAGTGGCTAATGCACTTTTATAGGGCTTCAATTGCTTTGGGTTCGTCTATGTCAGTCACCTTCAGTGTTTCTCTGTTGAACCGAGCAATGAAGTCCCTGAGTGATTCATCCGAACCCTATTCCACTTGCTCTAAGGCTCGGGTCGGCGTTGGTATGTGAATGCTGGCTAAGAACCTCTTCACAAATAGATTCACCATACTCCAAAATGAATATATACTGCCTTCGGACAGGCTGTCATACCACTTCACTATAGCCCATCCTAGATTGCCCCTGAAGGCTGGGCAAAGTGCCTCTTCCCTGGTGGTTTGCAGCTCCACCAAATGTTTGTACTCCAGAACGTGTGCCTTGGGATCTTGGCTGCCATCATACTTGTCAACTCAGGGCTGCTTGAACTTATCAGGCATCTGGAATTTCTCTATGTGCCTAGCGAATGGAGAACTAAGGTGTAGGGAGAAGTCTCTCCTTCTTTCTGGCTTCGGGCCTGCCATTTCTTCAACATATCTGTGAACCTCTTCCCTTAGGGTCACTCTAGACCCATGGTGGATTGAGGCCTCCTATTCTTCTCTTCTGGGGTTTGCATGCCTACTTGCATGTTCCTATCTTTGTTCTGAACCCCTGTGAGATCTGTTCTGGCGGTCCTCCTCTCTCCTGTTGGCAGCAAATCTATCTCTTACTGCCTCCCTGTCATCTCTCTGTCACCTTCCACTCCTATCATCCATCCTATGCTCCCTGTCTGATACTTCTGGTACAGATCTATTCTGGTTCCTCTCCTCAGTTGGCCTTGCTGCTGATGCATCAGCTGGGACGTTACCATTCACTGCTGAAGGATTTTTAACCACTCTAACTGGTGGGTCAAGCCTTTGTGTTGTTTGGAAAGGTGTAACTAAGGGAACAAGGTTGGTAATCAAGCCTTGTAAGGCAGCTACCAAATCTGGAGTTTCCTAAGGCATAATGGGTTGTGAAGTTGGTGTAGAAGGGCTTGGAACTTGAGGTTGGTTTATGATGCTCTGAAGGCTTTGTAGGGAAGTAGCTATATTAGCCAAAGTTGTAGTTGGGTTTTGGTGGGCTGGAGGTGTATTTATTGCTGGGTTTGTAGTGGTAGGAGGAGGACTATCCTCTCCCATGCAGGTTTCATTGTGGGTTTGTTCCATTGTGAGAGTTTGAGTTGTGATACAGGCTTTGAGAATGTGTTTGAAAAGGAACTGCTAGTCGTCCCCACAGATGGCGCTAAATGATGCGTATGGGTCTTGGCCAACGCTAGGATTGAATGGCTCTGGTTGAGCTGGAACTAGCCTGAACAAAAAAGTCAAATGGTCAGGGGTGGCCAGACGCTGTGTCCGGCGATAACCCTCCGACGCTCAAGTCAGTAATGGGTTTGAACTCAAATGGAACACAATGTATGTGGTTGTGAGGAAAGTATTTGTTGAACATTTCCTCGCTTGAGTTGATGAGGTCTTTATTTATAGGGGGAAAACCCTATTGAAGGGGACACGTGTCAGCTCCGGACACTTTACAATATACCTCTACATAGGGCCAGTGACATATGTCTGCTGTGAGACTCAAACCCCGAAGGTCACTAAGGACAAAACTTGTTGTGAGTCTTGAGTTCGGACAAGACAGGGTGCTACAGGATTGGTCAGGATCTAAATATGTTGTTGGAGCCGAATCAGATTAAAACTGAGTAGTATCAATATTGTTTATTGAGAGTTATAGAAAGAAAGGATAAAGTGTAAATATTTAATATGGAGCTAATAAAATGATTAATTTATTAAATTATGGACCAATAAAACATTACGCATAAATAGTTTTAAAAGTCAAAATTTTAATTTAAATGGATGTCATTATTAAATCATTCTAATTGGACAAAAAATATTTTAATGTGAGACTCATAGAAGGATGAAAAAATATATTTATTCATCCTTTTACTTTATTTTCCAGCCAAATAAAAGAAAGCATCACTTTTTCTTTTCACTCTGCATTATTTGACTTCTCCTTTCAAACAAACATGGGCTAAATTTTTTTAAAATCTTATTTGTCAAACATTGCTAGAATTATTGGCTAAATCAATAATCTAAAATTTAAATAAAATTTCTTGCCAAACATATTATTAATATTTTTCATTATCTATAATTAAATATTTCAGTATTTAATTATTTTAAATTTATTTGATAATTATGACTTAAATATTTAAATTAAGTCCAAACTAATTGTTTATCTGTCAATCTCCTTGAACCTATCAAAGGATAAAGAAAACACCTAGAGGTCCTCAATAGAGGAACTCTTCGTTACTTTAGTCAATAACCTTAAACAGAAAATTTGAGTATAACAATATGAATGAAAGAGTAAGAGAACAATTATGCTTAACTCTAGGCTTGATGAGGATATTTATAGTGGTTAGATGGTAGAATCCATGTATAAGATGTATTTATCTTAATTAGGAAATATTATCCTTGGAGAATCTAGATCATATCACACTTCATTCGTAGGTAAGATTAGATCTTATTTTTCTACTTCCTTAGGTGACATGTATGTTAGAAAACCTTAGCTAGTAAGATAATTCCGAGGTGCCAGATATGAGGTGCTTCATCCAAGCTAGCCTAGCTTCTTAAGACAAGGTTGCTTCTGTGATGGTAAGTTTGGCCTACTTTAGGTCCACTCTAAGTTGAGCTAACTCAATCTAACCCTCTCAGGATGGTCTTGGTTGTTTAATCTCTTAGAAAGGTGACTTATAAGTCACATTAGGACAGGATCCAATGTCATCATATTTCTCCCTTAGTTTGAAGTCAAAGACTTTGAATGATCACTTGAGCTTGAATGTCTTTATGCATCCGTCTTTTCACTTTCTTGCTGCAACAGTAATGTTGCTTCATTTATCATGGAAGAATCAATTATACTACATTTATTCCTATATGCACTGGAAGAATGTTCCCATAAAAAGCCACCTTTATCCTTGCTCACCATGTGTTAGATACGCAATGGGTAGGTTATTTCCAGAACCTTCGTGTGCTTCTATATAAATTGTATTCCTACTTCAATCCACCTTTTACATTTTCTTCTTCCTTTACCTTTGCTTTTACAATAGATTTTTACATATTTTCATATCTCCATATCCAAAACACACCATTTCTTACTTTTTTGTTCTTGTACTGCTCATAATTCTAGTAAGTATTGTGTGGTTTCAATCTAGGATAAATATATTTGATTTTTTTCTTTTATTTCTTATAAATCTCCCTTTCTATTATGTATCCATGGCATCTTTTGACCCAGAAAGGACCCTAGCACAAAATCCACCAGCCTTTGCTGATGATTCTTCAATCAACATAACTTTCTCTTTCTCTACTGAAATTTGGGTCACCCTTTACTTTAAATGATATATTTATCAATTCCAGTTAAGGGATGAAGAGACTAAAGATGATGTTCAGAAAATCAACCTTATCAATTCTTTGATTCCTCCTTTTAATGTTGAAACTACCTCTTCCCATCCTAACAACCATGTGGGTATTGTTGACTCCCCTGTGATTAATGTTTTTAGACCCTCAAATACCTAAAGAATGACCTTAAAGATACCTAACATGGTTCGTTGACCTATTTCTTCTTCTGACATGCCATCTAATTCTAGAAAGGTAGAGGTGTCAATAGATTCTATTTCTAGGAATATGACCTTAGAAGATCTAGCAAAAATTTGAACTCTCTACTATATCCTTGACTATTTAAAAATATTGGTACCCCATAAAGATCTTAAGGAATTTATGCATCCAATGCCTCTAGCCAGATAGTCTTTGAGGATGATTTGCCTAAGGTTCCCTTTAGCATCCCTTGATATCAGATTCTCATTAGATCATGAAATTTCCTTATCTCAATTTCACCCTAATGCTAGGAAGGTCCTTAGAGGCTATCATATTATGGTATTCATAAATAGGTTTGAGCTTAATTAAAGGGAATTTCGAGCTCTATACAAGGTCATGCACTAGGCTGCCATTTATGCATTAATAAACTATCAAACTGAAGGGAAGAAGATTTTAAAACTTTCCAAGACTTTGACAACCTAGAAAAAGAATTGGAAGAAGAGATCTTTCATTCATCATCAACCAATCCTTGATGCCATCATTCAGAAATGGACTAACATTCCCCAAATCAAACCAAAGAAAAAATGTCAAAATATTTATAAACAAGATGAAAAGAAGATAAACTTTATCTTAAGCACTAAAATGGTTAATAACATCGTTTGTTAGGACCCAAAAAATGAGATAAAGCCCATAAATGTAGTAGAATTCCTCACTTTCTAGTTCAAAGGGAAAATTTAGGACTTTGAGGGGAATGTTCTTAATATCGACCCTTGTAAGTATCATACCTTTGCTTTTTTACCAATTCTTTTGATTTTTAAGAAAATATTTTTTGACTTGTAGCGATGAAGAAGGAATTGAATGAGGCTTTTCTTATAAAGAGGTAAGAGGCTCAAGCAACATAGTCTTAAATCTAGAGCCAATAACAAACTCAAACTTCTAGAGTCACTCCTCATTCATTTCAGATGCTCGAGGCTCCTTTCTCCTAGCCTATTGAAAAAGGTGGCTCGGGGAACTCCAAGGACAAAGAGACAATTGTAACAACTCCCTCCACCAAATGACCTAGTTTTGCTACTGACACTCATAGAAAGAAGAGGAAGAGGGTGGTGGACCCTTACAAGCAAGACTTAAGCCTTGATAACATGATTAGGAACTAGCTCGAGTATGATACTAGCTTGATCGATCAAAATTAGCTTATTATGTCTCAAAGTTGCTTCTCCTTCCAATTAATGTGTAGTTTATGCAAAAGTTTAAGGATGCCTAAGCTTTCTAACTTAGCTTCCAACATGCACATATGGTAAGTTTTACATCTCAAATAATATCATAATTTTAATAATCCTTTTGCCTTTGCTTTTCCAATCCAATGCCTACATGTAAGACTTGTATTGATGATATGCTAAATACGTTGGAATAACCAGAAGAAAGATCAAGAGCTCTAAAACCTTCATGAAAAGGTATCTCCCCTTGCAAAGAAGGTCAAAAACTTATAAAATAAATGAAATGATGTTTTGGTAGGTGCTCAGACACTCTCTACTGAGAAAATTGAGGCTGAGCAGAAGTTACAGGTGTGAGGCCCTGTCCGAGCATCTCGCGGGATCTTTTAGCAGGCCTTCAAGTTTATAGCATGGAGAAACCAACCATGATGGGTCAGATTGCGAATGGCATCGTGGATTTTGAACAAGTCCCACATTTGTGTATCCACATGTGTCCGTTGGCATGGACGTGGTGTAAAGTGTCAGGAGTCTCCACATAATCTTTAAGAAAACAGTTTTCTATTTTGATTAAGAAACTAGTTTTATTAACTCCATTTTAGGAAAATATGATATTTTGCCAAATTTAAAAAAGGTTTTCCCTCGAACCAAAGGTGGATTCAAGGATTCATGATTTGATAAAAACAAGTTTAGAAAAAAGGATTTTTCCAGTTCATAAATATTTTTGGCTTAACTAATGCATGGTTTTGGTTAAAACTAATTTTGTGTATGCATGGCATATTATGTGATGGATGAATAATTAAAGCATGTCAATTCATGATGCATGAACATGATTAATGGTATGCATGACAAGAATTAATGGAAAGCGATAAAAAGCAAGAAAGGTAAACAGAGGTCCTTCTTCCATCCCATTGCGGGTTCTAAGGAAGGCACACATCCTCAATAGCAAAATGGAAATGAAATAACTAAATTATTATATTAAAAATAAAATTAACCAGGCTATCCTTTCTCAAGTCCAAAAGGATTTGGGAAAGGCACACATTCCCCAATACAAATTCAAAACATTAATAATTACAATACACACAGTGGCACAAATCATAATAAAAAAAATAGAAAATAAAAAAAAATAAAGAAAAATATAATTTTGGAGTTGAAGCCTTGAAAAGGCTTGCTGACGTATCCGGTTGAATGGGAATAAAACCCCACATCATTCTCCCTTTTCGTGAAGGGTAGGAGTTGTTCTGATAATAAAGTGGGTGGTTTGATTATGTGTTTAGAAGCTAACAAATTTTAGTTAATAAAATTTTTAACCAGGTAGGCTATTAATCAATTCAATTTTGATTAATAAAAATGATTTTTAATGTGAGATAATTGCCTAAGTTCATTTTAGGGTTTAATCCTATTTGTTTTTAAGAAAATAGAATTTTTATAAAAACATGTCTTAATTCAAATTTAAAGGGCTTAATTTCAGAAGCAAAAGGGAAAGAGAATACTATACCCAATTTATCTTTTGTTTGTGAGGCTTAGGAATCGGCTTTTTGGAAGGTTTGATGAACCTAGAACGCATTTTCATTGTGTTCAGAGTGGATTGCTAAATGTCTAACTAAACTGGAGTTTAGAGAACTGAACTGTGGAACTAATTGCAAGATGAGTGTTCTTGTGAATTTTGAAATTTCTGATGATTTTGATTCGATTCGAGGTGAATTTTTGTGTCTAGAGTGTGTTTAGGATGTTTAGAGGCTAGAAAATGGGTATGGATGTTTCTGAAAAGTATAAATAACTGCTCTCCAAAAAGGTCTTGAAATAGTTTTGAAAGTCTGAATTTATAGAGATTTGTTCTAGAAACCCTAGGAGGTAAAACATATGTGTTTGGGGTTAAACACATGCGTTTTGGACCAAATTCATGCGTTTAGGTCAAAACGTATGTGTTTGGGTCAAAATCCATGCATTTGGGCCCTTACTCATGCATTTGGGTCTGCTGGTTTAGCCTGGTTCGGTTTGACCCATTTTTTTGTATTTTTGCAATTTTGGGCTCATTTTAAATCTGATTTGAGTACGGTTTGAACCGTAGGACTTGTATCGATGAGTCGGATTTAACATTAGAAAAATTAGGTCTTCCCCCTTACAAAATATTTCTTGCAAAATTAGGGACTTAATCGTGACGATTTTAGAGGTGCGAAATTAACACTAGGCATCCCAAAAAGAAACTTAATATGCAAAATGGGAGCTAGAAGGAAAGAGGTTAGGAATTATGAGCTTAAAGGATAACATTTAGTCCACCATTGAAGGTGTTTCTAAAGAACTTAATTATTATCTAAGAAGTATTATTTATGCTACCAAGGAAAAGTGAGGCTAGACTGAAGTCTGATTCCTATATGATATCTTAACTTTTGCTGAAGAGGAGGAGGAGGATGTAGCTGAGGGTGCTCAAGACCCTTCCATGGAGCAACATACATCTCTTATTACTTTCAACCTTTATTTTCCTTAGTAATTGGACTTAGAGGTTCAAGATTATAGGGTTTTTTTAAAAAAAAAATCTATCCTACCATAGAAGGTCATCATACCGAGTCTACAGATCATCCTATCAATGATCCTTCCTTTTAGATCCCAATACAATTCCAATTTTAAATATTTATGGGTCTTTTGTTCAATTTATTTTTTTATAGGTAATAGCCCCCTCTAGTTTTAAGGATTTTTTACTTAATAAATCATTTTTATCATTTCTCTTCTATATTGACCTATCTAATTGGCAACCAATTTATTTTTTCTAATATAACTTTAAGAAATTTATATACTAATAGCATCTGACCTCATCTTTTAAGAAGGTTGACTTAATTAGATAAACCTCTTCTCACTAAATAAATTTTGGGGTTTGTTTAATATTGAACTCCAAGAGGGTGTGATCTTCTTTTCACAAACCTAACTCACTACCTTAGTGAGATTCAAGGTTTGTTTGTTACTGACATCCCTTATAGGTGAGCGTTATTTTTATAAACCCATCTCACTACCTCAGTGAGATTTAGAGTTTTTTTTTTTTTGTGCCAACCTTCCTTATAGCTAAACTTCTCTTACAAACCCATTTCACTACTTCAGTTAGTTTTGAGGTTTGTTTGTGTACTTCCCTTATATGTAAGGTCTTTTTCCTTTTACAAATCCCATAATAAAACCTTATGTTTGTTTAATTCTGACCTTTCTTTTAGGCAAGATGGTTTTTAAAATAAGAAATATGTTGATATAAGTAGGGAATGAATCAAAGAAAGAACAAATAACTACTTGTAATATTCATAACTAAAATGCTTATTATGTTAAAACATAAGAGATATCATAGTAATTCAATCTAAGTAGGCACCTTTATGATTCCTTACTCCTTCTTTGCAATTTATTACATTGGCTTTTAGATTATAAGAAATTAAGAAAAACTCAATAGTAAATCGAAAGATAATTATCCCTCTATGAGTAGAACATTTTCAAGTTGTTGGCATTCTAGGAATGAGGTAGAGTTTTTCCTTCTACACCCTCCAGCTTATATGCACCCGAACTAATAACTTCATTGACTCTGTGTAGTCTTTTCCAGTTTGGTTGCAACTTCCCAATGTCGGCATTACCTTAGGTGACTTTGGCTATTCTCAAGACTAAATTTCCTTCTCTAGATGACTTGTGTTTGACCCTTTTGTTGTGGTAAAGAGCCACTCTTTATCTATAATTTGTCATTTTTGCTTTTTTCAGTGGCCTTTTTTTTCTTTTATCAAATATAGGTCTATCCTTTTTCCATGTTTTGATTAATGTCTCGAGCATGGTCTACTTTGAAGGATGGTTGACTTATTTCCATAAAGGCTAGTGTTTCCAAGCCAAATATTAGTGAGAATGGAATTTCTACTATAGGTAACATGGATGTGTTTGGTAACTCTATAAGACACTATTGAGTTCTTTTGACCATCTTCATTTCCTCTCCTTAGCCTTTTCTTCAACCCTTGAAGTATTATTTTGTTGGATACTTAGTTTTTCCTGTTAGATTATAGGTCCTGTTAGATTGTTGGTGATCTACTAAGATGAATCTTTATAAATAATGAGGATCTTACACAATTCTACAAATTCTTTAGAGTTAAACTTCTTTCTGTTATATGGAATTAGTATTATAGGTATTCCACACCTCCATCTTAAAAATTCCTAAAAGAAGTCAGTAATTTTGCTTTGAGAAATGGTGGGTACTAGTTTAGCTTCTATCCACTTAAAAAAATTTTCCATTATAACCACCAAATTTAGTTTTTTTATTAAGGGAAAGAATGGTCCCAGTTGTGAGGCCCCTCCCACAAACCTCACGACCTTATGTGACCCATTTTAGGAGATGAGCGTAAGAAACCATCCTCCTCGGATGGATTATGCCTAGATCATGTGAGTCATGTCTCACAAAGGTTGAATCCTTTATGGGCCCATTTAGTTCAACTGTGTTCCATGAGTCCCCACTTAACCAATTTAGGAAAATTATTTCATTTTTTATGTATGATTAAGGCAAGCTAAAATATAACTCCATAAAAATATTTTAATGCTAATAAAAAGGGACGTGCCTTTAAACTAAAAGATGGATTTGGAGATTCATAAATTGATATAACATTATGTAAGAAAATCAATTCTTAACACCTTAACTATTAGCATTGCATGAATTAGGTTGAAAAAAGTAATAGTTTCATATAGGCATGTACAATAGTATAATGGATAATGCATGAAAAGGATATAAGCGATATAAATAGTTATGATAACATGGTGATAATAAAGTAATACAAGGCAAAATGGTGAATAGTCAAGTGATCCTCCCTTTAGCCACTAAGGTACTACGAGAGACATATAATCCCACATAGTAATAGTATAATAGAATAAAGAATATAATAGAGTTGTATAGAAAAGTTTAGTGATAATAGAATAATAGTAAAATGATCAAAATAAAGAGAAAGGGGAAAATAAGTTAAAAAGATTTTGAAGTTAATACCCTTATCAGTATGGGGCATGCCTTATCATCCCTTTAAAATGTAATGAAATCTTACGTAGCTCTTCCTTTTTATGAAACTAGAGTTTGAAAATAAAGTTTTATACTTTAAAAGCTAATTGCAAGACAATTAACCAAAATCATCCTAAATCAGAGTTAGGAAAAGAGCACCATAATTTAGGTCTTCGACTTTAAGGAATCAAAGGATCCGAGGGTTTGGGAAACCTGCTCTCATCTCCACTATTAGAGAGAGAGAGTGAGAGAGAGAGAAAGAGAGAGAGAGAGAGAGAGAGAGAGAGAGAGAGAGAGAGAGAGAGAGAGAGAGAGAGAGATAAAAAATAATAAATAGTATAGAGCTGAAACACCATTTTTCTAAGAAAAGAAAGAAAACCTCATTTCAAAAATTATCTCATTA
>CAOJBK010852933.1:0-31001 GCA_948294925.1 Codiaeum variegatum | reverse complement strand
TATATATATATATATATATATATATATATATATATTCTTTTTATTCACTTCAAGGAGCCTAACTTAACTAACATTATTAGCCTTTTAACGCGAAGGTTAACACTTTCTAGTGGTGACCTTGGGTTACTCAGCTAATCACCCCTGCTAGCCGCCTCCGACCACTATTAATAGTTCCATATATTTATTTTGTTTTGTATAAAACAGGAACTAGTAGACTATGGAATTATTTTCAAAGCTCCTTTGTTAATTTATGCATACTTTCATTTACTTACAATTCATGTATGCTATCTCAAAAAGGTTTAATTGAATTTTTAAGATTACTATAAATGTGTTACAAAAATTTTAACCATGGAACATTTGAATCCACAATGCTAAAATATTTAACAAAAATTTTGAAGATCAACTTTGCCATAATACCAAAGAAATTCTTTACTCGTGATTTCCAAATTCAAAACTTAGTCACCAACTAATAAAATTGAAACAATGACCTATAAGAATAGTCGCAATCGAAATTTTTTTTATAAAAAATATGACTCAAGAAAGAGTGTCGGTTATCAATACATTGTCAATACTTATTTTTTATTTAAGAACAACAAACATTCATTCAAGGCATATAAAATAAAACATTAAGAGCAAGCAATCCCTCAACATCCACCCCCTCCCCCCTCTAAACACTTATTTTACACATTGTCCCTAATATGTTGAAAAAGAAAAATAATGAACAATGAGAAGGGAAATAGAAAAACTACCCTGAATAGATGTTTTCTGGCAAAAGGATTACAAGGACGAGCCAAACAATACCATTGCATTACCATACAAAACAAAAGCTCACACGAAAAAATGGCTACGGTAATGCAATTATCCATAAAAGAAAATCAATCACAAAAAATATAAATTCAAAGTACAATTATCCAAATAAATATAAAATAAATAAAAAATAAAGAAACAATCAAAAGATAATGGCCTCAACTGCCAGCAGCGTCATCATCGTCAGAAGAAATCTCTCGACGCCATCATCGTCCTCGCCCAACTCTGACTCGCCAGCCTAATCGTCCTCCTCAGACTCGGAGTTAGAAAAGTTCTTTATCACCTCAAAGTCTTTGGTGGTGGTTGAGGTTGTGTGTACCCTTTTTTGCTCCAATAGTCCATCAAAGAATTGATGGTCCACTCCATATAGTCTTGATTTCTTCACAAGAGATGGAACATCTTCTCTTGATTTTGCTTTATATAATACTCATTACATTCCACCTGGAAAAATTAGCTCTCCAAAGGGGTTGCCTTTCGCTCATTCTCCTTTCTATCTCGATAATCGCCCCCCTAATAAGCATCGACAATTTACGAAATCAAAGGCATGAGCAGCCACATAGGATAGAGGGTTAGGCTATAGAGCCGATGTTAAAGGTCCAGTGGCATAAGAAGGTGGAGGCACTGTAGATGATGAAGGAGCAACTAAGGATGTATAAATAGATGGCTGAGGTGGAATCTCATGCGCTGGATCATAAACAAAAGGCACCAAAGGCAGTGGGTTAGGAATAGCATAATTGTGGTCCAAATTATGGACCCTTTCAACATCCATAAACATCGATGGACCATCTTGAGTTATAGTTGGAATAGCATCTAAAACCCCTAAATTTTGGGGAAAATATGTAATATAAGCACCCTTAACCAAGTGCCCATCAATCTTCCTTACTTGCTTCTTGAAGAACTTTAAGAGCAAGAATCTTATATTGCAATGTAGTTTTTCCTACAAACATCCAAAATAGAAAAAAAAAATATGTTGTTTGTATGGTCGCGGTGTTATTAGATCTAGCAATGATAATATGCACCAAGAGATGATGCATAACTCACATACTGAATTCATTATAGCATGTAGCCTTTCTTCATTTTTCCTCTAATCTTCCCCCTCATGTGGTATACTTATGCCAATTTATCTTCAGCCTGATTCTCTATTACAAAATCAATCAATGCACGTTGGTACTCTGAATAATTGATTTCTTCCTCTGTATACAGCCCAAAATGTTAATCTAAGTCATCAACAATCATATGAAATGGAGTTTTATCAAGCCAAAAGTTGACCCATTTATTCAATCATAGCGCTTACCCTAGTACTTAAAAGTACAATAGAATTTAAGGGTAAGATCCCTCTAAGCCATATCTATTATACCAAAAATATTTCACCATCCCAGCTTCTCAATAAAATGTGGCATGAATGGATTGTTACCCAAATCCACATAACAATTTCTGGGATGTGTGATCATGGAACCTCAAACAAGGGTGTTTGGGCCTGAATGCCCCATTTAGTGGTGTCAAAGGTGGTATGGCTAGTGGATTCACATTTCTAGATCCCTTCCTCCCTTTTCCCTTATCCTTGAATTGGAATTTCTCTTTTCTTTTTCCTTTTTCCATCTATAAAATAGACACAAAAAACCAACGAAAGAAAAACCAATGCCCAAACATATGCATCATTAGTTTAGCAATACATTTTTCAAGCAATTGAGAAAACAAAGTAACAAGTGACCACTACCAAGTGTTCATGCCCAATTCCATATGGGAATTATTAAAAATATCTTTGAAGTTCAAATGCAATGAAGAAAACATGCTAAATTGTGCGAAAAAAATCATTGGGGCATTTTATCAAACACTTGGTGTGCACCATGTTTGAACAATGGTTGGGCAAGAATTTCAATCACCCAACACTTTAAAATAAACAAATAAAAAATAATAAGTAATTAACACACTTAAACTATCAATACCAAGTCACAATCAACCCCCTAAACTACCAATGTTACTTTAGGGTTCACAAGCTATTGAAACATAAATCAAAAGCAAATCCCATAGGTTTCTAAATTAATTAGTTTAGGGAAGTTATACTAAAGTAAATTAATTAATATAATCAAATTACAACCCCTTAAACCAATTAATTCAAAGAACAATAATGAAATTACAACAATAGGAGTGATTTAGAACTTACTATTTGTAATGGAGAATTGATTATAAATAATCATGAGTGTATGTGTGTGTGTGTGAGAGAGATTAAGTTGATGCATAATCAAGAATTCAAAAAGGGAATAAGGAATAGGGATTATTTGAGATTAAAAAAATTAGGGTTGGAATGGTGAATTGCCAAGAATTGTGACATTTTACATGTATGTGATATTTGTGTGCTGCAAGAGAGGTTTATCTATATTGTGCCAGTGGTTTCGATTTAACTTTGATATTTATGGGATAAATGGCTATGTACAGTCCTATAGACCAGTACAAAAATGAAAAATTTAAAACATTGAAATAGAGAAATGTACGAGCATAAGGCTTTTCTGTATGACCCTATACACTTAATGTTTGCCTGTAAGAAAATGGAAAAAATTGCAATAGAGAAATGTATGCATTGTTGGCTTATTTGTATGACCATGTACACTTTGATTCTGCCTGTACACAAATGCTTTCCCAAGGCAGTAAGATGTATGGCCTAGGAAGCACTTTATATGCCCTCTTGCATACTATGTTAACCTGTATATATAAAGTTACACAAATTTTGCACTTCTTTTTACCATTTTTTGCCTGCAAAAACCTACATTACCAAACAAAATAATTCCATATGTATTATCTCATAACCTAAAGGATAAACATACCACATTTATTATCTCATAACCAAATGGATAAAAACACAAAACTAAATAGCATGAAAAAAAATGAACTAAATGGTAGGTTGCCTCCTACAAACGCCTCTTTAATGTTAGCTTAGTTAGATATTAAGGTAGGATTAACATACCCATATGAGTTAAACCTCTCATCATGGAATTCAAATTTTGTACTTTTGAAATACGACATTCTATGGGTTCCATTTCAACATTCTTTCAAATTTTTTAGGCTAAACTCAATAACAGACTTAGGTAACGATACAAGATTAGCATTCCTATTCAATATTTTCCCCTTTTTCTTATTGTTCTTGCTTGATTTTAGCTTGTCCCTATTTTGACATTCATTCTTACCTTTCTTTATGGGTATGCTCACTAATGTCTAAATCAATTTATTTTCCACATCCAATGGAGGCGTACTTTCATACAAAGGTTCAGCCACCACTTTTACCTAATCAATACAAAACTTCATAGAAATTCTCTAAATCATATCCATAATATCATTTAACAGTTCATGTTCAACAGTGGTTTCACATAAGTTCACTTGCTCATTTATGATAGTGTGTGCATAAATCTTTGGTAGTTGGAAAACTATTCGGTCATTAGCCACTCTTAGGATCAATTTGCCCTCATAGACATCTATGATGGGTCTATTAGTTTCTAAAAATGGTCTCCTTAAGATGAGTGAGTTCTTAATATTCTCATTGATTTCAACTACCATAAAATTAATAGGGAAAATAAATTTCCCAACCTTCACCAACACTTCTCAACTATTCCTTTAAGATGAATAATTAATTTATTAGTTAATTACATTTGAAAATGAGTTGGTTTAGGTTCTCCTAAACCCAATGCTTTAAAAACTTTTAAGGACATAACACTAACACTTTCCTTTAAGTCAACTAATGCTTTATCAATGTTCAAATTACCAAAAATGTAAGGAATAGTAAAACTCCCTAGACCATTAAGCTTTTGAGGTAGCTTCATGATATTGCATGAACTCTATTCTGACAGCTTCACCATGGACACCTCTTCTAATCTCTCATTCTTCTCAATTAATTCCTATAATTTTTTCATATACTTTGGCATCTACATCAAAGAATTGACCAAAGGCAAATTTCTATGTAATTGATTAAAAAGAGTTTTGAGCTTACCTAGCTGGGTGTCCAGATACTTTTCCATTAATTGTGTAGGGAAAGGAAAGGAATAAGAGGTGCATATTTTGATAAGTGAATTTCAGAGTCTATGCACTCCTCTTTCTTCTCATCCAACTCTCCAACTTGTTCACCCATAACCTCTGCCATTACGTCTTCCTTCAAACCTTCATTCCAACTAATAACAGTGATGGCTTTAGCCTACTTAGGTTGGCTAGGTAGTTTTCCCTTTTGGATGACTTACAATTGAGTGGCCATTTGACTATCTTGAGTCTCTATCCTCTTCACATATGCCTCAAAGGAATCAAGCCTTCTATTAGTGACCTCTTAAACCTCAGTGCTAGCTTAAATAAAGGTGTTCAAGTAATTTTCTATAGATAAAGTCATTAAAAAAAATTAGAAGATTCCTCTCTAGCCTTTTATCGCCTTTGCATCATCTAAAATTAGGGGTTGTTCTTATAGGCTATTATTATTTCTCCATCCAAAGATGGGATGGTTCCTTAACCAGGATTATAAGTATTCAAATACGGATCATTCCTCACCCTTGGTTGGAAACCATCAAGAGCTTGAGCATCCTCTAGCTCTCCTCTAAAAGTATCAAAACTGGAAAGGCATACATTTGCACCATAGCCATAGATGCCACATACTCCACACACCTTTTTAGCTTGAATCAGTGTGTTACCCTTACTTGTATACATATAAACTTGGCAAGTCAACTTGACTATTTGCATAGATATATCGTTATTCTGTGAACCATCATTAATAATTTCTCATCCTCTCTTCACACTCTTTTGTTGGAAATTTGCTCCAAGCATCTCATATAATTGAAAAACCTCCTTGGTTATGATCTCACTCATTGAGCCATCAGCAACATTATCCACAATACCTTGATTTGATAAGTTAGCCCATCATAAAAGAATTGATTGAGTAACTAAAGTGGGAAGTGATGGTGTAGACATTGCACTTGCAACATCTTAAATCTCTCATATGCCTCATGAAAAGGCTACCCTTCTATATGTTCAAATGTTGCAATCTTAGTTCAAAGATCAACTATCTTTTGATAGGAATAGAATTTCCCCACTAACTTATTATAGTTGTCCTCCTAAGTAGTGAGGGAATTAGGATGGAGGGCCATCAGCCCAGTCTAGTTACATCCTTTAAGGTGTAAGAAAAACATCTCATCTTCAATTGATCTTCTATCAGACCTTACAAAGGGATGGTCTGAATGATGGAGTAGAAATCACTAATAAAGTTGAAAGGATCCTTATTAGCCACTCCGTAGAATGACGGCAACATATTGTAGTGTATCATTTTGAGCTTGTAATTTCTTGAAGTCATTTCCAAACAGATTGTGGAGGTTTTTGTATTGATTACCATCTTGGAAAACTCCTTTATTAACCATTTTTTATCCTCCATGATTTTAGGAGGCTCAATTATCTGCTCCCTGTGGCCCTAGTTCTCTAGATCAACTATCTCTTCCCACCTCTGATCTTTAGGTGGGATGTCAATGGCTAGTGGATCCTCTGTATTTTCCAGCCTCCTCTGATTTACTCTGATCCTATGCACATTATCAATTAAAGGAAGAATCTCTCATTCAAGAGATCTTATGCCTTATATAAAATTTGGAAACGCAAAGAAAAATAAAATAAATAAACTAAAATAAAAGTATTAATAAAAAAAGAAACGAATAATGCATTGCAAGTTCTCCAACAACGGTGCTAAAAACTTGTTCGCTACAAAATATACTAAACAAAAGTGACAGTAAGTATACGGGTTATCATAGCATATAATGAGCACTCAAGGTCATATTCTTTCAAGAAACTTGTTATTGGTTATTTATTTGTTTCATGTTTGCAATTAAAAGTAAAAGAAATCTCATTTTGAAAAGTAAATTAATAATTAAACTAAAAGCAAACAAAGTAAAATATGTAGATATGCACTGATATGAGAGTTTAGAGATTTAACAATCTATAGTTAATCTTTTATGAACCATAACCCTAAAAAATCTCATAGTCTGTCACTAGATCTCCTATTCAATATAGAATTGATATGAAAATATAATAAAAATAGCATTTATATAATGCCTGTGTCAGTCCATTTGTATGACCAAAAGCCACCGTACGACCCTATACAAATGGGCTTAACCTATACATATGTTTAAAAATAACTCATAGAATTGTACGGACAGAACCCATCCATATAACCAAATCCTTATTTTATATGGCTCGTACATAAAACAACTTTTAGTTCAGAAATTTGTATGGCCTATCTTCATATGCACAGCCATATTACTTTTCTATACAGCCCGTATAGACTGCTTGAACCTTAGAACCTCCAAAAATTACTCTTCTGATCTTCGCTTATTCAGGAACCTCATCTTTTGCTCTGAAAACTCTATTTTTGTATAGATTCCTAAACTTTGCTAAAAATCACTTAACAAACTAATTAAATGCAATTTTTGGATAAAAATACACCTAGAACACATATGGGGGAGTATGTCCCTTTTGTTTGAGTTGATGGTGAGATAGTGTACCATCATATTGATAATGAATTTACAACTAGCTTTAGTCCACTTATCCCTGATTTTCAGCAGATGGTAGGTACATACTTTCTTTTCCATAACTCTATTTTCCATAGTATTCTAGCATATATTTTGTTAATACAGGTTTTTGGTGAAGCTTGTGCCCATCAGTATAACTTTCTGGGTCATACTCATTTTGCCTTAACCACAACTTTGAGGGTTTTGCACATTTCTAAAATAAGGAGAGAGACGAGGATGGTCAGAGGTGTGCAGGCACTGCAGCTAGAGCTCCAACGACTGATGATGATGATGATGGTCATGATGATGCCTAGTTTTATATGTTTATTTACTTTTGAATTTCATATGGCCCATCAAAACACAATTATTTGTTTAAAAACTTATTTATCAAATTTAATTTTATTTGTTTTGGAATTTTTTGAAAGTTTTTCTTTTGCATGGGATTCTCCTTACAAATAGAAAATAATAATTTGAAAAATTAAGACTTGAAAATATTAATTTCAGACAAAATTCATGGAAACAAAAATTGAATTGAATGAGGCTGAGCATCATGAAGGACTAGAGCAGCATAAGAAATGGAGCACCCTCCATGAGCTCAGCATGCGCACCAGAGGCTCTGCATTTGTGTAGGTCACCCTACATGTGCATAAGGGCTTCTACTACGTGTGAGCTCTTTTACGTGAGCATGGGCTTTGTTACTTGTGTGTGGGTGTTTTTGCATGCGCTTAACCTTCTGAATCCTATTTTGCCTCAAATTTCATACAATTATAAATACTTTGCCATGCAAAAATCACTTTTATTCAGAACAAATTAGAGTTTGTCCTTTATTTAAAGAAAATAATGTTTCTCTCTATTATTTTCCCTAAATATTGAGCCATATTTCAGTCATATGATACATTGTTAGTGTAGGAACCTGAGCAAAGTAGAGCGGAGCAACCTTGGAAAATAAGATATGAGTGCTTTACTGATGCTTAGGGGTGTCAAAATTGAATAGAAATTTTTGAATGTCTGTGCTAGGTTTTGGGATCCTATAGATCATGCTTTTCGGTTTGAGTTGGTATAGATGAAATGTTTCTGACTATTGAGGAATTTTCTATTCTGTTGGATTCTACCCCAATGATGACCTGGCTATTCCAGTTGAAAAGGTTGGGTATTTTAACTCTTTCATAAACCTTTTGGACTTGAGTAATTAAGAGGCTTCTAGTATGGTGATGAATGATTTGGTAAACTTCTGTGTTGTAGTCCTGGTGTTTTGAGAGGTCAAAAATCCAGATGATCTGTTTTAGATGGCTAAAAACCTGAAGGCATATGTGTTCCATTTAATGGCTAGATATATCTTTATGGGCCCAATTGTATAGGGTGATGGAGAGTGGCTGAGCTAATACCCCAGATGGGTAAGGGAAAATCAATCGCTGGTATTATTTTGGTTGAGACATTGATGAGCCTTGATTGACATTACAACTCATAAGAGCCTTGGAGCATTAGCTCCATTTTGCTTCAAGTACTTAGATCTACTACTCCTCTTTTCATTTTAATGCTTATGAGACCATTCTAACCCTTAAGCTTCCTTTAAGATTTGGTTGAAAGACCATCTCAAGATCATTCCTAGTCCTAAAAGAAAGGATTATCTTGCATCTTGGTGTTATAATAGGAAGATTGACATCCATTATTACACTAAAAAGAACTAGATTAGCTGGTTGATGGAGTTGAACTCTCCAGACTTACTTTGAAGACCCGATTGGTATAAGATCAAGCACTTTATGAGAAGGAGTTAGGGATTTAGGTATGTGTATTTGCTTGGTTTGAAGATGGTGACATAGTATTAGGCAACTAGAGTCCTTCAATAGATGTGGCATGATCAGAATGTGCCTTCAGATAGTGCTCTTTTTGAGGCTTCTATGGTGAATGCTAGAGTGACTAAGGTAGTCACTAGAGGCTAGATTCAAGATTTAGGATACTAGTCCCAGGCGATGATTATGGCAAGCTTCTAGAGTACTTAGATAGATGGATTGATACATGTTTGTCAAGAGAGAAGGCGAAGCGTTATGACCTTCTGGTTGAGATTGAGGAGTGAGTCTTTGTTAGACCAGGCTTTCTGAAAAAAGGGGGCTAGTTAGACTAGGCCTTTTATTTTCTTTATTTCTTTTTATTTGGTCTTGAATACCTTAAGATTTTATTTTAGACGTTCCAAAAGATGAATAAAATTATTTTTATTTTTATTAAGATCTTACTTTTGCCTAGACCTCCCTTTCTGGTTTTCATACTAGCAGATTGCCTTAAATGTTGCCTAGACTTCCTTTCGATTTTCAATCCAGTAAGCTTTGCCCTAAATTTTTCCAGAGCTACCCACTTGGGTTTTCACCTTAGTGGGTTTCACTCTTTTTATGATGTTTACTTTCTTTTGCTTTTGCATGCATGTTAAAGAGACTAAAATGACAATAAAAAGTGTTAAAATATGTTAATTTTAGTAGATGATTTGGACCATGCCCATAAGAGCTGCCTACATATCTCCTAACAATAGATTTTGACAATGAAGAACATGATAATTTTTGGAGAATAATGTCCACGTAATTCTTGTTATATAATGTGATGCTAGATGCATGCTCATGTAACAAGAACATTAAATAGCACTTCTTTAGCTGGGCGACATTACTAGGATGACTAAAATCATTCCCATCGATGTCCATAAGGATGACATCTCTACTTAACATGATCCTCTAAATTATGAAGCGCCCACTAAAAGAAGGTCTGAATTTTCCCCCAACGATCTTGTGTGGGTTGTCTTATTTCCATTAAGACTTACCTTTTTGGAGCTTGTGATCCCTAAATTTCTTATTGAATGCCTTGCTAGCCTCAATTGATAGTTTTGAGTCTGGTGAAGGGCTTCTAACCTTTTCTCATTAATCAGGTTGAGTTGATTGTAATAGGTTTTCTTCCAGTCAAGTTCAGTGATCTGAGCTTCTTAGAGTACCCCACTAATTGGATTTCCAATTCTATAGGTAGAATTTCCTCCATTCCATATACTAATGAATAAGGCATGGCTTTGATAGCTAATTTGTATAAGGTTCTATAGCCAATGAGGGTGTTTGGAAAGTTTAAATGCCAACCTTTGTGATTACTGATCATCTTCTGGAGGATGTTTTTAAACCCCTTGTTAGTAGCTTTAACCGCCCCATTGGTTTGAGGTCTATAAGGAGAATACATGTGGTGTTAAATCTTTTCCTTTTGTAAGAGGGCAGCCAACTCTTTCTAAAAGTGAGAGCCATTGTCTAAGATGATCTCCAATGGAATACCATACCTTGCAATGATGTTTATTTTGATGAATTAGGTGACTCGTTTGGAGTCAAAAACTTGATAAGGTGGAGCTTCCACCTATTTGGTGAAATAGTCACTGGCCACTAGGATGTACTCATGACCAACAGAGGGTTTTGGAGTGATCTTGCCAATGATGTCAATAACCCATACGATGAAAGGCCAAGGTGTCATGATCAGATTAAGTGGTGAGGGAGGGAGCTTCTGGAGTTTGGCACAAATCTAACATTTATGACATTTCTGAACAAATTATGAATAGTCTTTTTTCATTGTGAGCCAATAATACCCTTAGTTCATGGTTTTATGTTATAATGCCCATTAATTCATATGGGTGCCTTTTTCCCCTCCATGGATTTGTTACATGATTTTGTAAGCCTCCTCTTCGGGAACACATCTCAGATGAATGCCATTCCAGGTTTTCTTATAAAGGATGTCTCCCTTTAGGATGTAAATATTGGCTAGTTGTCTTAACGTTTTCCTTTCTGATTTGAAGGCTCCCTCAGGATAAAGACCCTTTGCAAGGTAGTTATAAATATCTCAATACCAAGGTTTCTATTCTGCCTCTTAGTGTTCATATAGTGGGATTGGCAACTGGGTTCATGCTTGATGCTTATGGAAATTGGACAGATAAGGAATCCATAGTGTATTTCTATCATTTATGCAAGGATTTCCAATGCATCAATGAACCTGATCTGTGTTCATGGCTAGTAATAAAAAGATAAAGTATAAAACTTGGTTGCTAGCTCTTCGAGTCGTTTATGGTATGGAACCATTCGTTCTTCTCTGATTTTCCATCTTTCCAGTGCTTGAGAGACTATTAGGATGGAATCCATGTATACCTCTAAGTTCTTGATACCAATATGAATGGTTATTTCTAACTCGAAGATGTAAGCTTCATTCTCAGCTTTGTTGTTTGTTACCTCAAAATCTGATTTGATTGCTAGAGGTAGACTTTTGTCAGTGGGTGTTAGGAACACCATTCTAGTGCCATATCCTTTGTTGTTTGCTACACCATAAAAGAAAAGCTTCCAAGTTTCTTATTTCATGAAGAAAATATCTTTATAAGGGAATTTAGGCTCTACCTAGTGATCATCTGTCAAGGCTACGACCAGTTGGTTAGCGATTACACTACCTTTAATAGCTTTCCTCTGTACATATTTCAGATCATATGCTACCAGGACTACCATCCATCTTGCTATTTTACTGTCAATGATGGGTCCTTCCATGAAGAACTTCAGGGGACTTCTATCAGCAAGGACATGGGTGATGTACATCATCAGGTAGTGTCTCAGCTTGTGACATACCCATACATCATCAGAGCTTCACAATATAACTATATTTGATTTCATGCTTTAGATTCTATTATTTAGATAATAAATGAAGTGTTTTTATGGGAATCTAGGGCATTCTGTGCCAATAGAGCCCCCATGGCTTCATCAATGAATGTCAGGTAAAGTAACAATGGTTTGCCAGGCTTAGGAGGTAATAGGACCAACAGATTCAGGAGATATTGCTTGATCATTTCGAAAGCTTCTTGGCATTCCTCATTCCTTTTCTTAGAGGAATTCTTATTTAATAAGTTGAATATAGGACCACAAGTATCAGCTAATTGCTGAATGAACCGGATGATGTATTGAAGGCATCCTAGGAACCCCCTTATCTCCTTTTTTTATCTTAGGAGGTAGCATATCAAGGATGGCTTTAGATTTTTCTAGGTCAATCTTGATTCCCTTCTTACTGGCCATATTACCAAGGAAAACTCTAGACGAGGCTTCAAATATGCTATTGGCAAGATTGAGATTGAGATTGTACTAGAAAAGTCTAAGGAATAACTTTTTAGTACCTGGAAGTGCTGTTTGGTAGTATTGCCCTTGATGACCATGTCATCAACATATACTTCCACATCTTGGTGCATCATTTCATGAAAGATAGTGCTTTCCATACTCTAATAGGTACCTCCAAAATTCTTTAGTCCAAATGGTATTACTCTATATGGTAAGTACCCCATTCTTTGATGAAGGTTGCTTTCTCTTTGTCATAATGATGTACCAAGATTTGGTTTTATCTTGTGGCTAAATCGGTTAAAGAAACTATTGCCTCTACCAATAAATCAATATGAGGTAATAAATCAATATAAGGCTAAGGGAAATCATCTTTGGAATAGGCCTTATTAAGATCTCGATATTCTACATACATTCTAACATTTCCAGCCTTCTTTGGTATTGCAATGATGTTAACTAACCAGAATGGGTAACTAATTGATGATCATATGAAGAAAACTTGCTCATTTTATTAATTCCAATAGGAGAAAGGTCTATAATTACATCATACTAGAAATTAATGCCTAGAGGACCAGTTACATTGTTAGAGGATTAAAAGACTTAAAGGGCCCGAACTCAGAATCATATGACTAAGACTCAAAATTAGACATAACTAGTTAATAAAGACTTTCTTTGAAGGACCAATTATTGGCTTTTTATTGGATTGGCTTGATCAATGTAGAAAGGTCAGTGTTTTCCTCCTTGTCAGAAAGAACAGATACTTCACTTGATATGATAGTTTCCATGTTCTTCTCCATGTCTTATGTCAAAAAATAGATCAACTTGCAATCGTTAAGCAGAAGCTTTATATTAGAAAAGACTTTGAGACCAGGAATAGTGATGCCCATCACAAGGCAAATCCAAGTTTCAGGAAAAGTACAGTAAGGAATAGTCTCTCCCTTTTTCACAAAGTATCCATTAAGGGTCTTGAAGTAACTCCTTATGAGGTAGTAATAGTCCCCTCCATTTCTAAGCATAGTAAACTTCTCTCTAGCCATAGCCTTTTCTTCCACAATCTCATCCTCAGTTGGATGATAGCCCAAACCAAAAGGCGGTGTAGAGAATGTGTAATCATCGAAGGACTTAATCCCTTATTGATTCTTTCCCAGACACATTCTAGGAAAATGGGTCATTTTCTTCATAATATTAGTAATCATGGGATTGCAATAAGGATTGAAGTTTAGTGAGATTGCCTCCTTCATATTTTCGGCAGTCTAAATGAATTAAACAATTGAGAAGTCATAAGCCCTTACTATTTGATTAGAGGAAGTGAAAACAGTAGCTTCCAATCCCAAACAACTTGCTACATTAAGTGGGCACACATTCAGAGCAGATCCATTATCAATAAGAGCCATAGAGAAAGTCTTTTCCCCTATAACAATAATGATGTAAAGAGCAACATTATGTAGTCCTTCATTAATAAAGGAAATGGATGTTCCCTTTATAACACTTATGATTAAGGCTACCAAAATATCTAGAGAGATGTTAATTAGAGCTTGACATTGATACAAAGCCTTGCAAAGAGCTTGGCGATGCGGATAGGATGATCAAGCTCTAAACTGAGATATTAGCTTGAGTCTTTTTGAGTTGTTTTAACAAAGGATCTTGTTCTATTTTAGGAGTACCTTTGGTTAGAGCCACCAATTAGCTAGGTTGAAGTGGAACAGCAAATGCTTGTACGATTCTTCACTTCAGGTGACAGCATCGATTTTAGCACTCATGTTGGTCAGATCTAACATGCAGTAGAAATCTTTAAGAAGTGATGTCCCCAAGGAGGGTAGATTATCCTTGTTGTATATTTGATTTTGTGATTTCGTTTCTGAGATGGGTCATATAAGATGATTTGAGTCACCCTCTTTAAAGTATATTAAGATGGCATTCACATTATGATTAGGTAGAGGGTTGGTGTCAATGTTATTACACAGATGAAGGTAGATGGAGTTCCTTGAAATCAATCAGGTCTTGAATGTGACATCTAATGGCCTTGCATGTATCAGTTTTATGCTCAAGTCCTTGATGATATTCGCATCTTTCATTGAGATTAAAATTTTAGGCAATGGGTTAGGGATGGGTTTTGGGTCTAGAGGCATGGTAGCTCCATCTTCTAGGCACTTCTTATAGATAGCACTAAGAGGAAAAGCACCCAAATTAGAAACTATTCATCTCTCTAACTGGATTGGCTTACAGGTAGAGATGGCATTGATGTCCCCATCCTTTTGGGTGACATTTCATTAACGGAAAGGCCTTTTAAATCTAGAAAAGGAAGCTTGGGCTTCATCTTTGATGTACCAAGCATCAATTTTATCTTCGATTCGAGAAGCAATAGCAATTAGAGATTTAAAACTAGGAAGGTATTGTGTGATCAACCTATCTCCATACACAAAGAGTAAAATTTTCACAATTATGTCAATTTGTTCAGATTCTTATGGTTTGTTTACCATTTATGAAACTTTCTTCCTCCACCTCATAATGAATGAGGAAAAGGTTTCTTTAAGATTCTGTTTAGTAGTTTCTAGATCTTTTCTTATAACATCAACTTTGACATTATAACAATATTCTTTTACAGAGCTATAAAAAATGGATTCCCATGTCTATTTTTTAGAATCGTCTAAATCTACAAACTACCTAAGAGCAACATTAGAAAGTGATTATTGGAATAGCTAAGTGAGGTACTCATATGCACGTCTAAAGGGCGAAAGGCATCATCAGATATTTTGAGATGGGTTTTGGGGCAGGTCGTGCCATCAAACTTCTCAAAGACAGGCATTTGAAACTTCAAAGGCAACCTTTCATTTAGGAACAGGCTATAGGATTTGACATTAACCATGTCATCTCTCTTCTTGATCATATTCAAATTCTTTTGTATCTCTTTTCATTCTTCTCAACCATGACCTTGAGGAGAGGTTGATATTGAGTTCCCTTTTGGAAAGGATTTGTAAGAGAGGCTATTGCAGGGAAAACCCTATAGTGAGCTTATGCGAGGATAGCGATGGGCTATTTGCCAAAATTGGATGAGGTAGATGCATTTTGGGCTAGATGGATGCCAAATTGAGCCATCATAGCTTGGAATTTTCCCATGATGGCTTATTCTTAGGCTTAGAGCATATATTCTATGGTTTCCTCTTACTTTTTCATAATCTCAGCTAGCATGGCAATTATCTCACCTTAAGGGGCAGCAACATCAGTAGCAGTAAAGTTGGGAGAATTCTCACTATTAAACATGGTTACCTTCAGAAGAAAAGAATGTGGTATCAACTTTTGTAAAATATGACTACAATAGATGATGTTCATGACATTGAATCAGGGTGGTAGTAGGAAAACCAATTTTGGAATCTTTCCACTTTGCTTAAGTTTCATATGTAGTGATGTATGCATGTATATATGCATGAATGAAAAAGGTTTCATGATGACAAGATTATACTAAGATTATGATACACAGGACCTAGAGTCAACTCTAATCATTATATGAAGCTTAGTGGTTTCAAACGTTACCCAATAACCAAGGGTACGATATACCTAACCACATGTGAATCAAAGATATTTGCATAGGTCCAGCAGCTATGGGCAACCTCATTATCTCAACTAAAAGGATCAACAAGTAGCCTTAGGGTGGATGATTTCACTATTTGCAAAGCAGTTCCAAAGAGAGAAGCTCACTAGATGTTACTTTCTATCCTTGTTTTCCTAGAGATAGAGGTGCATGTGAAGTGATGTATGAAACCAACTCCATATCAATCTTGAGCCAAAAATGTTTTGTATCAAAAATAGTCTACTTAGCTTTTTATTTAGTTTTAAAACATCCTTAATGGAGTCACCAACATTGAGGCCCCGTCCTCGTGCATGATGCGCCCCTCAAGCTTTGGGCTTGAGGAAACTAACCATGGAGGGAAGGACTCACTTTGAGTTAATTTCAAGTCTCACGTATAGAGAACCCCTTATGGGCTTGTTAGGTGCAAGGTGTGTGTTACGATTCATCACTTAATACTTTAGAAAATACTTTATTTTCATGGTGATTAAGAAACTAGTTTGATCATTAACTCTAAAAAAATATTATTTTATCCTCAGAAAAGACACAAGCCTCAAACCAAAAGATGGACTCGAGGATTCGTTATTGAAACAAATTTAGTTTTAGAAAAAGAAACTTAATTTTTCTACAATTTTAGCTCTAAATCATATGGATTTGGTTAAAATAGGTTTCATGTATGCATGGATAGATATTGGATGATACATGAACAATTATAACAATTAAATAATGATGCATGAGAAAATATAATATCAATAACGACATATAAAAAGCGATGAAAATAAAGTAAAAATGGAAAAAATAAAAGAAATAAATAAATAAGGATCTGTCCTCTTGTCAAAGTGGTACTAGGAGAGACGCATCCCTTAATATGAAGATAAACAAGGAAATAGTAGCAATATAACTAAAGAAAATACACACAAATAAAAATATAGGCAAAGGGGATCCCTTTTCTAGTCATAAGGCATAGGAAGGGCACACCTTCCCCTCGAATGAACAAAATATGAAGAAATAATGGCAGAATAATAAAATCCATAAAACTTATACCTACACACTTAATGGAGATCATTAGTACTTTTAATTTGATATGTCAAAGTAGAAAACCCTACTTAGGTCAACAGAGGAGGACTAAATTGAAATGGTTTCAACAAACTAAATTAATTAGGCTAAAGCATGAGATGTTAAGCCTAATCTACATTAGATGTGGTAATTAATATTTTATAGAGATTTTCCATTATCTTGGTCCAATAGTAAATACTTTTATAGGATAAAGGTATTATAGACATTGATTGATTGGTTGAAGAACAATAGTTGCACCTAGTCAATAACTCTAACCACTTTTACAATGCATTTCTTAATTTAAAGAAAAGTGGTGTAAAAGAGATAAGGTGTATAACGTAAGGTTTTGTCATCTCTCCAACAACCTAACACTATTCATCATCTTTTTGAAAGAGAGTTTGAAATTTACAACTGTCACAACTCTAGAGCGAAAAAGTTTAAGAGCTTCAAGAAGAGTTATTCAACTACATTTTCTTCTTCTTATCTTTGTGAAAGACAAAGTTTTATGGTAAGGCAAGGAAATCTAAAACAACAACATCCCCAAGATTTAAGTAGAGGAGTTTGAAATAAAAGTTGGACATCCAAGAGAGAAATATTCAAGCACTTCAAGGAAGATCTAACTTTAGTGTGCTTGATGTTTTTCAAGTTAGAGGGTTCACATTTTGAGAGCTTAATAAAAGTAGGGATAAAGAGGTATTTCATATTTCAACCTTTCTTCCATAGTATGTATTTTGTATAAAAATTAGTAGTCAATTATTTTGGTTGGAGCAAGCTTTCAAAAAGTTTATAATGCTTCACCATTGTTAAAATGGTTTTAGCAAAATTTTAAATTTTTTCCTTTGTTTATTGTGAGGCCCCTTCCGAGCCTGCGAACTGCAATCGCGCCTCAGATTTTTGGCTTCGATGTTACTGATCGCGTGGGGTCAGATTGCGCATGGCGTTGGGGTTTCGAAAGGTCCCACTTTGGTTGAACACCTTATGAGTCTGTTGAGTTCAAGTTTAAAAGTGTGAGCTGCCACTTAATATTTAGAAAAAGTTCATTTCCAGGGTGATCAAGAAACCATTTTAACTCCAATTTAGAAAATCTGACATTTTATCCAAAGTTAGGTTTGGGGATTCGTGATTTATAAAAGCATTTTAGAAAATCAATTTTTCCATTTCCTAAACAATTTTGGCTTCAAAATTTTTATATGAATTTGGTTAAAAGCTAATTTTCATGTATGTATGGCATACTTTCATGATGTGTGGACAAGTATAGCATGCCAAAAATGATGCATGAGCGGGCATAACGACATGAAAGACAGTAATAAAGAGAAAGCAACAAAAATGAGGAAAATTAAATAGAAGTCCTTCCTCTAGCCCCGAAGGGTTTTAGGGAAGGCATACATCCCCAGTAAATGAATAAAAAATGAAATAATAAATAAACAAATACATCAAAATAATAAGCAAATATAAGGGATCCCTCCCTAGTTCACAGTTCTGGGAAAGGCACATATTCCACAAAATTAATTGCATATCTAAACGGGATAATAATAATACAAACAATGGATAAAAAATAATAATACATAAAACAAAATAAATAAATAAAAAGGAATAGAAATAAAAAAAAAAACTAGGGGGAAAAAAGGATTTTTTGGGTTGAAACCTTTTGAACAGGCTTGTCGGTATATCCCTTTAAATGGGAATGAAACCCCACACTATTCTCCCTTCTCAAGAAAGGTGGGGTTATTTTGAAAATAGTGGGTTGTTTGGTTTGTTTGTTTATTCATAAGCTAATTCATTTTAATTTGCGAAAAAATTAGTCGAATAGGTTATTAATTAATTTCAAGGTTTTGATTAATAAAAAATTGATTTTTAATAATGTTGAATTGCCTAATCAGTTTTTTAGGACTTATAATTAATCGTTTTAGAAAAATAAATTTTGATAATGTAAAAAGGAATGCCTAGTATGTTTTAAGGACTTTATTCAGTGACAAAAGGAAATACTATATCATTTGAGTGAATTTACCTTTAGCTTGCAAGGCTTTTGAATCAAAGGATCATATGGCTTAACGAACCAGGAACGTGTCTCCGTTGTGCTTACAGAAGTCTATTTGAAAATAAAACTTGAATCAGTTCAATAGCGTCACCTTGAATGTTTACTGGATCTGAATTGTCTGGTATATTCATTCTGTTTTTAGGTAGAGTTTCAGTGTTTAGGAAAATTTTGAGAGTATTTCGGTAGAGTTTTGACTTCTGAGGGTGGGTAAAATTGTATATCGGACTAAGAACCGGAGGGTCAAATTTATAAAAAAATATGAGTCAGAAAAGTCAGAAAGTGGGCCCGTGCATCAGGACCTCACACATGCGTAAGAGAAAAAATGCATGTTTTTTTGGGTTTATGCATACCTTTGGCCCTTAAACTTGTGCGTAAGGCCTGGAACCCGTGCATAAGTCCCTTAAAAAAGTGCAGTTGGGCTCTTGTATGCATTTTGGGCCTGATTACTTGGGCCCAATTTTTAGTGTCGATCCAGTCTAATTCGATTTTTTTTTGGTTTTCAAGGTCCATTTAAGGTTAGATTTAAGCATGATTTGAACCTATGGGCTCGTATTGACGGGCCAGATTTAGTAGTGCAAAAATATAGGTTCACAACTGCCCCTCTTAACAAGCTCAGTTTATGAAAAACATGACTGATAAATGTGAATGAATTAATGGAGTGGGTCCCTAAATTTTTCCTATAAATATAAGGCTTTGGAGGATTCATTATCATCAGAACTCTTTCTACTGTTTTTTTTTTTTATTTTTTATTTTCTTTGAAATTTCTTTACTTGAATATTTTATGGCTGATACCCTCTGGCAACGCTAGGAGGAGGATTTGTCTAAGCGGTTGCATGTAACTATAAAAGGAAAACCTGTCACTCTATTCCATGGTTCAACCGTAGCCTTGTATGCTTCTTACGTGGGTTTACTAAATTTTGCCTATATAATAGATTCAGATGGTTAGTTTGTTCCTTATGGTGTTATGGGTGATTTACCAAATCCTTGATTTCAATTTAGATGACCTTCCCGATATAGAGCTTGTCAAATCCGTAACAACTCCAAGGTCATTTTGCTTAAGAATCGACAGGTGCATGCGAGCTGGCTCGGCTACCCTGCAGTATTTTCTTTTCTCTCTCCTCTCTTTTTCTCTACATTTATTCTTTTTTGTAAGCTCTGTTTTTGGCTCCTTTATTTTTTCTAATGCACTTACAGTTTCTATGCACTCTTTTTTTCAATGCAATCTTTATTTTTCCACTAATTTTATTTTTTCACTCATTTTATTTTTCCACTCATTTTATTTTTTCATGCCAAAATAAAAGTAGAATAGATAAGATAGAATAAAAGGATAGAAATGATGAGAGTTTTACCTGTAAGACATTAAGCATAATCAGTGGGGTGCCAGGTCTAGGTTGTCGATGTACTAGACTTTTTGGGCCATTTCGAGACTGTGGCTACTTGTATTAGTCCAGCTCAACTGTCTGGTTAGATGAGTCTAGATATCAGATGCACGCCTGACAAGAATCTTATATTAGCACTGGTTGAGAAGTAGTGGTGAACCACTAATACTTTCCACCTGCCTGTGGGAGAGATGACCATGACTCCAGTAGAATGGTCTTGCTTGACAAGTATGCATTTTGAATCTTAGCCTGTTATTTTTTTACCCTGATATGTGACATGCCAATGCTTTACACAATCTCTTCGAAGTTGTTCCCCATTGCGATTCTAGGGAAATGGTCCTTCGGGCTTTATTGATTTCTCATATGAAGAGCATGGATCTAGAGTCATACTTCATTGACCAATGTGCTCGAGTGTGCTTGCTGGTTATCATATCCACCATCTTTCTGTACAACAAGAGAGAATGGGTTGATTTTAAGATTCTGGCTTCATTCCCTAATCTAGACTCTCTCGGTTACTTTGATTGAGCTAGTGCCGCACTAGCTGCAGCTTACCAAGGGATGGGCATGTTGTCCAAAATTAATGGGATTGGCATTCCAATGACTGTTATAGCCTGAGAGGTCATTATTTCCCTCAATTCTATCTTAAATATTTTGATGTTCATGATTAGCTGACTTTGTCTATTGTAGCTCTAGGCTTTGGCTCTTGCATGCGATGGGGAGGATGTTGAGTAAAAAGTCTTAGGTCTACCCTCAGGCTAGCTTTTCCTTTTCTGACTACCAAGAGATCTTAGTCCCAACAATTGAGGTATACTCTAAATAGCTTCTAAATAGCTTCACCTCTAACTTGCTTTATGAATTTCTGATTATGATTTTGTCATTTTAGGTTGTCTGGTCACCCTTCCAATATGGTCCTTTGAGGGATGTTGATCCTTCTACTCTGGGTCTCATTATTACTAAGAGGTGGATTGTTATAGGCTCCTTTAACCTTGTGGAGTTCTAATTGGGTGAGCAGGTTATGGGCCTGGTTGTGCCTATTGACCCTCTTATGCTTATGAGGGAGCCCATACCACTTTCCTTTCTATATTTTAAGAGAATTAGGAGACCTAGGCTGGATTTACTCATCTGGGATGCCTCTTACCCAGATTTCTTAGCCACCCGTTTAATGAGAGGGATGCCTTCATTAATTGCTAGACTGAGTCAAGTTCCAGTTGTATCTGCTACTGCTGCACCAAGGCATAGACCTCGTAATCAGACTGGTCATTTGGTTCCTTAGACCATGCCTAGTATGGCTTTAGTCTCATTGGGCATGGGTACATCGGCAATGCCTTCCAGCTCCATTTAGGTTCGGGGCTTTTATCCTAGATTTTTTTATCATGTCTCTTATCAGGGAACAGATGGTGTGATGAGGGTCCACCATATTGGCTATAGTTATCTGCCCGACAAAGTGCATGTTGATCTATCCGTAATGCCCCGGATGGTGAGTTTATTACTTTCTTAGTATCATTTTCAGCCTTTTCTTATGTTCTGACATATGTTCTTAGTAGGTGCATGCTCTAATATATGCCATAGGTTATGACCATTACCAGCGAATGTCATTCTCTTTGATCACCACCTTAGCCGCTTTAAACGTTGTAGAGAGCCGGAGGGAAACATGATTGTTCAAAGACATAGTGCCTAGGTCAAGGATGATGATGTCGAGGAGTTAGAAGATGACGAGTGATGCATGGATGCTTTTAACTTAATGAGGCCCCATTGTGGGTCTTTTGTAATAATTTTATTTTTCTTCTACTGTGGACTCATTTTTATGAAAATTATGATAATTTTTAAATTTTGGTTTGCAATTTTCTTTTTCACAAATAATTTTATTTGAAAATTTGAGTTTTGAAAATTATTTTGGATTTAAAATCATGCGAATGGGAGTGGAATTAGGTCGGAATGAATCGTTACGCTGGGTCGAATCGACGCTTGGGATGTCCCACGCTTTTGAGCTTAAACACCTAGACAATAGGGCTTACACATCTCTTATCCTCCTTACATGTGTATAAAGAGCTAATACGTGTGTAAACTACCTTACACGTGCATTTGGCACATAACATGTGTGAAAACATTTTGGCTTGCCACTATATTTGGCTCATAACATGTGTGAAAGCCTTCCAAACTCCATTTCACCTCGATTTTCATGCCACTATATATTTTCATACGAAAATTGATTTTTTACTCAAAAATTCGTAGGAAAACATATTCTTTTAGAGGTGTTAAGATTGACAGGGAATTTTTGAATGCTTGCATTCAGCTTTGGGATCCTGTTGATCACATTTTTTTTATTTGATGCTGGCATGGTGAGATGTGTTTGACTTTTGAGGAGTTTTCAGTTTTGCTTGGTATGACTTCCGAGGCTGATCTGGTTATTCCAGTTAAAATGTTAGGTTACTTTAACTCTTTCCAAAGGCTTCTGAATTTGAGCATTGAGGTTGCTTATGGTATTGTGAGAGATTACTGGACCTGCATGTCATGGTCAATATGTTCTATGATGATTTTGATGACCCCATTTGGTCTACTAGAAGGTTAAAATCCTACAGGTTTGTATTGACAGTGGACTATATCTTTATCGGAATAGTTGGATGGAGTGATGCGAAAGTGGCTGAGCTAATATCCCAGATGAGTAAAGGGAAATCTATTATTGGTATGATTTTGGCTAATACACTGTTGAACCTTGATCATCATTGCAACTCATTAGAGCCTTATACTATTAGTCTTATCTTGCTCCAGGTATTTAGACCTTTTCATTGCTTGTTTGTTTTAGCATATATTGAGGCTTTTTCTTAACTTTCATGCTTTCTTTTAGATTTGGTTAAGAGACCATCATAAGATTGCCCCTGGTTCTGAGTCACCAGATTATCTTACTTTATGGTATCGTACTAGGAAGATTTCCATCTGCTTTCCCACTGAGAAGGATTGGATTAGCTAGCAAATGTATTTGAGTCCTTCTTATTTTCTTTGGAGACCCGTATGGTATATGATCAACCAATTTATATCGAGGATCTAGGAATTCAAGCACGCGTATTTGTTTTGTTTCAAGGAGGTGACTTGGTATTAGTGTTTTGTATGAAAATTTACTTATTTATCCTTTACATTTAAGTATGTTTTTGTCCATAATTTGAATTTAATGAGTTTGTTAAGTGTATTTTAGAGAAATTCAAAAAACTAAGGAGTTATTTAATTAATAAACAAAGTTCCTGAACTACTTAAAGAATTGTTGAAGAAAATATAAGAGAAGTTCGATTGCACGTGCCAGGCACGGGCCGTGTTTATCAAGTGTTCACATCGTGCCCATCTCTATACTAAAATAAGCTAAGAATTCAAGAAATTTGATGCTTGCACTGGTCGTGCAGATCTTATAAAGGGCTTTGCACTAGATGAAAATGCTTCAAATAGAATAAGATTTAGAGAAATGCATGAGGTGGAAAGAAGAAATGCACAAGTCGTGCGCATGCTTGATTAGGTCATGTGTTTATTATTTTCCTATGAGAAAAGAGTTTCCAAGCCAAATTCTGAATCATAATTCAAGTCGAATTCGTATTAAGATTTCTAACATCAAGATGACTTGTTTCTCTATTTAAGCAAGTTTATTGAAGTAGAACAAACATCATCATACTTACACACCACTAATTCCATCCTCATCATCAATCTTATTAATTTTTGTCACCAAAATTAGGAGAATTTGTTCAGATTTTTTGTTTTAATTATTCTTCATTATTTTTTTAAGCTTTTCATTAATTTAGTTTTTGTGAAAGATTGAAGTTGAATTTCTCCAAGGAGATTGGAGTTTTCTACTTTTAATTGAGGTTTATTCTTAACTTAATTGCTTTAATTTTGGGTTTTCTTTACATTAAGGGTATTAAGCATGAGTTCTCTTAGAACTATTGCCCTTAAATGTTCCACTTTTTGCAGCAACTATAGTGAATGATCAAGTTGATAAAGATGTTCTTTCTCGTTAGATTCGAGACTTTACAAGGGCAATGATGATCCCAAGTGATGATTATTGTAAGCTTCTGGTGTACCTCAAATAGTGGTTTTGAGGCATGTTTGCCAAAGGAGAAAGCAAAGCAATACACCTTTTTGACTGAGATTAAGGGATGAGTCTGAGCTTAGACTTAGGAAAATAAGTATTTTATTTGTTTTAATTTTTTGTTATTTTTTATTTCCTGCTTCAAACATTTTGTTTTGGATGTTCCAAAAGAATAATAAGACCTTAATAAAATGCATTTTTATTTGATAAAGCTCTTACTTTTGCCTAAGTCACCCTTTTGGGTTTTCAACTTAGTGAGCTACCTTAATTATTGCCTAGACCGCCTTTTTGATTTTAAGTCTAGCAGGTTGTACCTTAAATTTTGCCTAGGCTGCCCATTTGGGTTGTTAACTTAGCGGGTTTCATTCATTTTTTTATTTTTGTTTCTTTATTGTTACTCTTGCATGCAATGTTAAATAGCCAAATGAGAATGAAACTTTGATTTTTATTGAATGATTTGGACCGTGCTTGTAAAGGTTGTCTATGTATCTCCTTACAATAGATTTTGAAAACATGAAGTACTAGGTAATTTTTGGAGAATCAAGTCCACATAGTTCTTGTTACAGTAATTTAATGCCTGAATGCATCCTCAAACAACAAGAGCACTATATGAAGTATTTCTTGAGCTAATCAAGGTTAGTTGGATGACTGAATTCATTGTTATCGACGTCCATCAAGATGACGTCGTCGCCTCCTAACATGATCTTTTTGATAATGTAAGGTCCACTGCAAGGAGATCTAAATTTTCCTCGTGGATTTTATACAACTTGTCTGATTTCTTTAAGGATGAGGTCACCTTCTTAAAGATTGTGACTTCAAACCCTTTTGTTGAAATGATGTGCAAGCCTCAATTAGTAATTCTGAGTATGTGTAAGGCCCCGTTTGAGTGGCTTACGGGATTTCCCCAGCATGCCTTCAAGCTTACAGCTCAAGGAAACCAAACACGAGGGGTCAAATTGAGCATGGCATCATGGATTATAGTCGGGTCCCACATTTATGCATCCATATATGTTCGTTGGCATGTACGTGGTGTGTTTAGTGTATAAAGTCACCACATAATCTTTAAGAAAAAAAATGATTTTCTATGGTGATTAAGAAACCAGATTGAGTGAAATCCATTTTTAGAAAAATTTTGAATAATTTTGCCCAATTTTAGGAAAGGCTTGGCCACAAACTAAAGAGGGTTTGGGGATTCGTGATTTGATAAATACAATTTTATGAAAAATAGTTTTGACCATTTAAAATAATAACTTTTGGCTTACAACAAAGTAATTTTAGTTAAAATCATGTTTTCGTATATGCATGGCATACCACATGATGCATGAATAGATATTCATGGCAAAAAAAAGACATGAGCATATTAAAGATGCATGACAATCTCATAAAGCAATAAAGAAAATAATTGATTAGGGGTCCTTCCTCTAGCCTACTTCATGTTCTAGGGAAGGAACACTTCCCCAAAGAAAATGAGAACTCAATTACATTGCAAAATAATTGAAATTAGGGGATCTCCCCTCTAGTCTTAAGATCTAGGAGGGGCACACATTCCCCAATATAAATCCATGAACAAAATACGTAATAACACAAAAATAACATAAACATAGCCAATCGCAACAATGAATAAAATAAACTAACTAACAGTAATGACAATAATGAAAGAACAAATCAAATAAACGAGAATACAATGATGGAATTGAAGCCATGAAAAGGCTTACCGGTATATCCATTTAAATAGGAATCAAACCCCATGTCATTCTCCCTTCTCGCGAAGGGTGGGGGTTGTTCTGATAACAAGTGGTAGGTTGTATGTGCGTTTATGAGTTAACCAATTTTATTTAATAAAATTGTTAGCCAATAGGCTATTAACCTATTCAGTTTGATTAATAAAAATTGATTTGATTGTGAGATGATTGCCTAAGCTCGTTTTAGGGCTTAATTTGATTGGTTTTTATGAAAATGGTATTTTGATAAAAACATGCCTTAATTTAGATTAAAGGGCTTAAATTGGTTCATTTTATGAAAAATGGAATTTTGATAAAGTACGCCTTAATTTAGATTAAAAGGGCTTAATTGATTCAGAGTTAAGAGAAAAGGAATTTACTATACCCAATTTACCTTTTGCTTGTGAGATTTAGGAACCGAAGGGTCAGAGTGCTTGACGAAACCAGAATGAGTCTCAGTTGTGTTCGAAGAGCACTAGTGTGTACATGTATAAATTGGAACTGTAAGAACTAAAATGCTGAACCGATGAGAATTAGAGTGTTTGTTAAGAGTTTCTGAAGGTTTGGAATCAATTGAAGGATAATGGTAGTGTTTTGAGAGTGTTTTGGAGTGTTTAGAGGCTGAATAGTAGGTCTAAAATGTGTCTAAAAAGTCTAGAAATTCGGACCTAAAATTATTCTAAAATTCTGAATTTATAGGGGCTCGTGCCATAAACTCTAGGAGGCAAACACATGCATTTTGGATCAAACACATGTGTTTGCTCAAAATGCATATGTGACTGGGCCTAGTCATTATGCCCGACTTTGGGTCCAGTTCGGTTCGATTCAATTCAGTTTTTTTTTTTTATTTTCTAGGTCCATTTGAAGTCTGATTTGAGCCCGGTTTGATCCATTGTGCTTGTATTAATAGGACAGATTTAATGGTGTACAAATTACTCACAATTACCCCTAGTAGTCGTGTTTGTGGAAACGTGACTAGTAAGTGTAAATGCATTTAATGTAGGAGTTGGATATTTGCCAATAAAAAGGCATGAGGATTTCATTTGTACTCACAACCTCCATTTCTCACTGCAGCTCTCAAAGTTTCTTCTTCTACCTTTCTGATTTAGCAAGAATTCTTGGATGATACCAGTTGACATTTTTGAGGAGGAGGAAGATGTTGCAGAGGAAGCTAAACTTGAGGATGATGCCTGATTATTTTATGCTTTTAACTATATTTGGGCCCCAATTGTGGGATTTTGTAAAAACAATTAATTTTTTTTTTGTACTTTGAACTTCAGTTTAATTTTTTTTAGTGAAAATTAAGGAAATTTCATTTTAGTTTCGTGATTTTCCAAATTTTTTAAATGATTTTGAGAAATTTGATTTGAAAAAAAACTATTGTGGGTCAAAAATCGAGCGAAAACGAAATCAGATCGAGTAGGAATGAATCGTTTCGACAGACCAGGTCAGTGCACGACACATGTGGAGGAAAGGTTATGAGTCGCGCAATGGAAGCAAAAATCACGAATCAAAAAGATTTAGGTTTTGTTTTGTTTTTAAAACTTTTGAAAAAACATAGTTTTGTTACTCTTTTAACAAAAGGATTTGGGTGTTTTTCAAAATCTTTGAAAAACCTTTTATACCTTATTAAAACAGTTTTAACAAATGGGTTTAGAAATTTTCAAACTCTTTGAAAATGAATTCTATGTTAAAACTCTTTTAACATAGATAGTTTAGCGATATTTCAAACTCTTTAATAAATTTCTAAACTAAGGTTTGGGCCCATAACTTCAACAAAGGATTTAATTACCAATTAATGTGCAAAACACATATTAGAACAAAGAAAGGTTAAAAGCATCAAATACCTCTCACCCTCCTTTGTTAAGCTCCCCAAATGTGAAGCCTATAACTTGAAAAACAACAAGCATCACCCAGGCAAGTCCTCCCTTCGAATTGATGATTTTGCTTGAACCTCCTTTCTTGGTTGCCCAATTTTGGTTCACGCTCCTTCTTAAATCCTTTGAGAGTATTTAGGGTTTTTTGGACTTTGCTTGATCACCATAATTAAAACATAGAATTAAACTATTTAAGAACACTTCTTCAACCTCAATTCCATTATGCTTGATGTTGGTTGAGACAATTTCACTTCTAACTCTTAGAATAAAATTTCTCCTTTTACTATTCTCATTTCCATAAATTAATCTTGTTTATCTCATAGACAAGATAATTGGAAAAAGAAAAAAAAAGAAAAAGAACTCTAGAAGAACTATTCTTCAATTTGCTCAAAATCTTACATCATCTTTAATAATGGTTAAGATCTTCCATTTCTAACTCTTAGAAATTCTCTCAACTTATTTAGGAAGATGATGAATAGTAACCAAGTCAAAGATTTAAGAAGATGTTGTCTTTCACTTCATTAAATACCCATCTTTCACTTTTTCCTTAAAATAATGACAAAATAAGGAAAGATGTTGGATGGTTGACTAGAGTCAACATTTGAATCTTAATTAAAAGTGAAAGATACACTTGTTAGCAGTGTATGTTCTAAAGCTTAAACTCAGCATGTTAATGTAAATGAAAACCTAACTGACTTTAGTATATATGTTCTTTAGATGAAAACATTCCTTATATTGAACGTATATATGTCCCTTAACTATTATGTAGGGAATCTATTCTCAAAGATTTTAAGAATATGAGTGATAAATTGCCCTTTTAATAGATGCTTTAAAGGTTGTTCATGATCATTGGATTATTGGTAGGGACGTCATTAATCTAGAAGACCATCATCTCTATTGTCATCCATAATGAGTATAAGATACTTATTGGTATGGAGGTAGTGAGTCTCATGCTACAGACATGTGATGTCGTGACAACACGTGAGCATACTCATGGTATGAGTAATATGAACAGTGACGTTAGATGATGGATACATGGGCCGTTACCAACTAGTCAATATCACATCATCTAGATCATGATTATGCATATAATCCTTAGATTTGAGGTGACATGTTATCTGGCATATTGGTGCCAATGGTTTGTTACTGCTTACATATCATTGTTAGTCATGTATTGGCATATAGCATGTGGTGGCCATAATCTGTGGTATGTTGGGATATGTGTTTAACTAAGAAAGGATTCATTAACTTGAGTAACCAAGGAAGGAATCCTATGACTTATGATCATTCTTGATATGCAAATCCCTAGCCAGGGTGGATAAGGTTCATTAGAAAGTGTTTCTAGTAGGAACCGGGCTTATCAAGAACTCACACCGGATAGAGATAGTAAGATCTAGCATATAGGGTTTGACTATTCCATGACCCTGGCTAAGATCGAGCATCCGTAATGAAGGGATTCAAGTGCATGGTAATTATGATTGAGAAGTTCATGCAAATGTCAAGGATATGATCCCCGACATTCATTTTCTAATTAGGTAGTTGTGACATGTTATGTTAATGACACCCATGACTTAAAGGACGGGTGTAATTAGGTTAACACACTTGGTGGGAAGAAAACAGTTTTCTTTATCCCATTTCTAATTAGAACATGAACCTATTAAGTCACTGTCAGACCTGTATGCCGCAGAGTTCATTGTAAATGTAATAATTGAATCCCAATGGCGATAAAATATATATTTTATTTAAATGAATCCCACATTTCTTATAATTTATATATGTTTCATTAGCATTTTATCTGAGAATCTATTCTTAAGAGGTTAAGAATATGAATGATAGGTTCTCGTTATCATAATGCTATAAAACTTGTTCATGGTCATAGAATTATCAATTAGGACATTGATAATTTAGAAGACCATCACCACTATTGTCATCCATTGTAAGTATATGATACTTATGGTAATCGTGACAACATGTGGACTCTCATGTGATGAGTAAGTTGAACTGCTGACGTTAGACAATGAATACATGGGTTTTACCACAGTCAATATTTAATCGTCTAGGTCATGGTTGTGAATATAGTCCTTCCACTTGAGGCTGAATTTATCTAATATGTTGGTGGGTACAGTTTGTTACTACTTATGTACTTCTGCTAGCCACGCTGAGGTATATGGCATCTGATGGATGTACTTAGTGATGTATTAAGATAAATGTTCTTTAAGAAAAAATTCATTAACTTGGGTAAACAAGTAAGGATCCTATGACTTCTAGTTCTCCTTGATATGAAATCCTTGGCCAATGTGGAAAAGTTTCACTAGAAAGTGTTTCTAGTAGGAATCAAGAATATCGAGGACTAGAACTTAGAAGTAGTCATATGATCGAAGAATATAGAGTTTGATGAATCCATGACTCTAGCTAAGATCAGGAATCCATAATGAAGGGACTCGAGTGCATGGTAATTATGATCATTAGTCCATGTTTATATGATCATTGACTTGGTCATCAATATTCATTCCTATTTAGGTAGTCGCGATATGTTATACTAGACGTCACTCATGACTTATGAGACTATGTATTAGATGAGATTCTATACATAGATAAAGGAAAAGAGTTTTCCTATTTCATTGCTATTTAGGATATGAACCTAGTGAGTCACACACCGAAAAGTATTGAGCAAGAATTGTGTAAAGATATTATAATTAATATCCAATTGAAATATTCAATTAACTATTAATTATAATCGAATTAAACTTGTGGTTAAATTCACAAATATGCTAGCATATCTTGAAGTTCATTTCAAAGGAGTGTATTTCGATTTACTCATTTTTGTATGAGATGCAAAACATTGAAGGATTAAATTTAAATTGGACTTGGACTTAGG
>CAOJBK010851873.1:0-13098 GCA_948294925.1 Codiaeum variegatum | reverse complement strand
CACTCATCCATAAGCATGCAATTGATGATGAAAAGTGCAACGATATAAATCAAAATCAATACTTGAATAAAACCCTAAATATTCATTGAGGAAAATAGTTAATCAATCCATAAAAATATCAAATACTCATCTAATCTAGGTAGATTAGATGAGTTCAGTTCATAATAATAAGAAAAGAATAAGAAATCAAAAGGGACAGAAAATAAACCAAAAAGCTCATGATGAATCCTAGCTTAATCATTGAATTTCAATGATAATCTTATTCAATATTGCCTCTAGATGCATTTCTCCACCTCTAATTCTCTTTTTTAATATGTAAATCCTTGGTTCTTAGCAGCTCTTTGGCTTTTTGGATGAACTCTAGACCTAAAGACCTAAGATAAGATGTTTTTTTCTAAAAGTTTTGTGCCTTTTATAAGTGCAGAGTGCTGTCACGGGCGGCTCTCATGGCCCGTGACATCCTCCTGCACATTTTTGCACTTGAATTAAGAGGCATTAATCTCTCATGATCCCTATCATGGCTTGTGATGGGGACCATGAGAAGTTACTGCTTCTCTGCACCATTCTTTTGTCTTCTCTCACGGCCAGAATCAGACATATGACTTTCGTACAAATTTTGGATATCTTAATGAAAGAATTAGACTTTATGGTATTCTTTAAAGTTGTAGATATTTCTCTTATATTTCCAACGGTACTTAAATCTCCTTAATTGGAGTTTTATATCCCGAGTTATGCTCAAAATACCGAGATAGGTTCAAACTAGTCGGATTTTCACAGAATGGACAGTAAGCTCTCACGGCCCCTGTCACGGCCCGTGATGGGGATCGTGAAAAGCTATTATTTCTCCATTTTTTCAATATTTCTCACAGACTATCTCACAGGCCATGAGCCAGACTATGAGGTAGCCCTAGGACTTGATTTTTCACTCCATTTTAGTCCATTTTCTTCATCTTTTGAGCATAAACCTTGACATAGTTCCTCCTAGCTCTGAAATCTATTTGAATACTTAGAAATAATTGAAAACAGTAGAACAAATACATTAAATTCAATTTAACAAGTAAAATCCACTAAGAATAAGAGGTAAAATAATGTATAATTTGCTAGTTATCAATAGCTCACAGCAACATCTATTTTACTACATAGTAACACTTAACAGTTCACAGCTTCATAGCTACATAACTCAAGATAATCAGTAGCAGTACTTCCAAACCAACCTCAGCTTATATACACTATCACATCTACCCTAATTACATCTTATATTGCAACTCCTCCAAGGCATGTATTTATGAGGAACAAAGAGGTCACACACCATTTAAACTACACATTAATATGACTACAGTTCTGTGGACGGCGTCAATAAAGAGTAAAATTGGCAAGCAACTCTTTAGCAGTCAGAAATATAAGGTTAGTAACTAATAAGTTCTTTAATTTTATCATTGTCTTCTTTTCTAAAGTTTTTGAATTGTTGGTTTGAAAATTTGTATTATTTCTATCATTAACATTTTATAAGTAAGATGGAGCTGTGATTTTTTCCTGTAGATTGATGAGATATGTCTGAAAGGAAAAATATGTGGTTCATAAGCTTAATAAGTTAGGGGACTAAAGAATAACAATATATTGATGGCTTAGAGTCATATTACTAAAGAACGTGAGTAACAATCTTCAGGTGTCTAAGACTTAAGTGGCTAACACAAAGAACTTCAAAAACTTACAATTTGATTTTGGAAGACCTATTTGAAGTGAAGAACCAAATTAATTTGGACATGTCAATTGTTGAATCACCAAAGAATTTTTATGAGGGCTTTGATTATGACCTGAGGAATTGTGTTCAAGTTGTTAAGGTTTCTGTTTATGCAGGTTTAAAGAGTTTTTATTTGAATTGAAAAGGACATTAATGATTTGTAAGCTGAGTGGATTGGTTAGGGTAGTCCAATCACAATATTTTATAAGAAAGACACATGCTTCTTTTTGTACTCACTCCTAATTAATCTAACGAAAATTGTTATTTTCTTAATATCTTACTTTGTTATCTTCTTACTATCTCATTTTTTATGTTATCATTATTTTTCTCTATTTTATGGTATGCATATCGATATGCAAAATGGTATCTAGTTTGGTATGCAAAAAAAAAAGTTTGTAAACTGATTAAAATTGTATTGTAAAGTGATGCATATTGATATGCAAAAAATGCCAATAATGATGATTTTCTAGTAAACAAATTTACTTAGAATTTACTAATAAATGACATGTAAATATTCTTCTGATATACAAACTCAGAATATGCTAATAGGTTACAAAGAGATCTTTTTATATACAAACTAAGAAGTTGTTATCATTATTAACAAACTCTTCTAACAACTGGAGATTTCAACTTGATGGTTAAGTCTTTGTCCAAAGATTTATTCTTTCCACTAAACTCCTTTATACACTGCTTTATCATTTCCCTCACATCTTGAGGATTGTGGCTCGAGGCTGCTGTTCTCCATCCTTCGTCCTTCATGACTTTAATCTATGAGAGATCCTCCTTCTATCATATTCACTCCTGGAATGATTCTCCCTACTTTTCTCTCTACCTTCAAGTCTTGACACACTTGTTTCTTTAGAGCTTTCCCCTTTTTCCTTCCTACTTCACTTGCTTCTTTCCCTTTACCCCTTCTCTCCCTTCTTTCCTCTTTGCCTTCTTTATCCTTCGCCTTTTCATGATTACCAAACACTACTCCTATTTTGGACCTTAGTCTATGACTCATTATTTGTGGTATACCCCTCCTTCTTCTTTGTAAGTTTAAAACAAACTTACCCTCATTGTCCTTCCTTAGCCCATTGTTAAAGCTTTGTTTGCTTATTGCCCCATAGGGCTCTGATTTTGTAAGAGCTATAATAAATGAATTAAAGTGCTTAGGACATTTTTCAGAGCTGGAGTAAGCTCTGAAGGCAGTTGAGGTTTAGGGTGAGGGTGTGGTAAAGGTAGTATTTCTTTATGTCTATTTCACAAAATCTGCTAGGGTTTATAAGGAAAAGGCTAGGTCGAGTGATAGAGTTGTTTGCGGTGGAGCTTTATGGTTGACATTGCTTGTCAGGTTGTCTGATGAGGGATCTTTGGCATTGTTTTTATTTTCTAGTATGTCATACATGTTTTAGTTTTTAAGTTGTACATGCTTTGAATAAGAAAGGAAAACCGGTGTAGCTATCCTCAAAGAGATAAGAGAAAATGAATGCATTTGAGATCAAGAAAAACTTTCTATCCTATTTCCATAGACGGCACCAATCTTTTAATATCCTTAGCTAGACTGGACTTGTGGGCTTTGGACTAGCCTTCACAATGAACACCTATGAGCTAGAGGGTCAAGCTTTGAGCTTGGTAAAGGCCCTCCAACGCTCAAGTCATAATGTGGATTGAACAATGTCTTAGACTCCTTTGAGTCCTTAAAATAGAATGGAACATATTAGGATTTTGGAGGGTTTGGGTAGATTCAATATACCTTGAAATATATGTCAAAATGGAATATTTATAATATTGGTTGGATTCTAAATGTGGACAAATGTCTTAATGACAATTTTCCACCTGTTAATAGTAGAAAGGGGATATGATAATGGCCTCCCCTTAGGTGAGTGACACATGTCCATATAAATATCCCCTGAATATACTGCTTGGGAGGGCATGCTGACATTTATCTTGACTTGAGCTATAATTTTGGTTTTTGCTCATTTTTAGCTTTTTTTATACCTTTGTTTCATCACTATATGAGATTAAGTCCATTATACTTTTACCAAACTTGTATCTCCTTTTACTATGATTTCTTTTTTTCACTTTTAAGTTTGACTATGGCCTCTCCTTCATTTGCCAATCCTTATATGGACATGCAATTTTGTTGCCATAAAAAGTTTCAAACTTTTGTGAATGGCAAATATTTTAATTAATATATGCAAATTTATAATAGTGTTCCTTTAATCACTATTACTATTATTATTGCTATGGTTAGCTTCCCAGTTGGATGGATAATGCAAATTGATATTTCTCTTTTGTAGAAAATTCAAAAAATGATCTTGTGATATAATAAATTTGCAATTTAGTGTCTGTGAAATTTTTTGTAATAATTTAAGATTTGTGGTTTAATTTGGTAGTGAAATAGAGTTTTTACCCATTTTCATCCAATGTGGCGTTGACGTGCCGTACATGTGTCAGATGAAAATTGACGCCATGTTAATGCCACATAGGATAAAAATGGGCTAAAACCCTATTCTGCAAACAAATTAAACCACAGACTCTAAATTGTTACAAAAATACCACAAATCCTAAATTGCAAATGTATTAAACTAGATAACTTTTTTGTATTTTGTCCTTCTCTTTTTAATGAAGCATGTTGTTTTTTCTCCAAAATGAATAAGAAATTACAGGACAAAACACACACACACACACACACACACACATATATATATATATATATATATATAATAGAGGGCCTAATGGGCAACGAGCTACACAATAAGGATAGTCAAATGTTATATAAGCGAAATCCCACCTAGTGTGGAGGAGGAAACTCGAATCCGAGACCTTTCATTCCCTAGAGCCATGATCTTACCCTTGAGCGATAATAGAATATAAGATAAAATAATAATTTAGACATTAATTTATTCTCATACCTTTTAAAAGAAAAGAAAATAATAATAATATGGTATCAAAGTTGTTGTTTCATCAATTAAAATAGCCATAATTAGAATAAGTAAAGAATATCGTGTTAGTACCGCCGCATAAGCCGATTTCCGTTGTTGCTATCTGGAATTTTTGACGAGCTTTTTCTCACTAGTGGTCGAAGAGATCATGTCTTCTTCATGGTTCAAGAGAAGAAATGACTAGATCTGAAGGTTCAAGCTTCATATGCGATTTTTCTAGTCTTCTTTTGGAGGTGTCAGACGTGGGTTTCATGGATTAGAGGTGGAGCCATATGGTGGCTGGAGCTCGGATCGCCAATGCAAATTTCAAGCCTTTTTTTTGCCTGATTTATTTGTTATTCTAACAGTTGTGGATTTTAGCTTGGTTGGTACATGAATTACCTATGTGATTCGGTGTTGGTTTGTGTTCTCCAGCCGTCTCCTAGGCCACCGGTAGCAGCCACTCCGATGGAGTCATGAGTTGGGTTGTGATTGTAGGTCATTTGACCGTTTATAGGGGCTATAAGCCCAACATTAAAACTCCTTGTAGTGGATTATTATTTTTTTCTCTTTGACAGTGAGTGTACAACATGTATCAAATGGGTTTAACTCATTTTCTGTTTGAATGAATGAATCATCTTCTTTGGGGAAAAAAAAAAGTAATGCAGCAAGGCATCACAGAGTTACATTACATGCGTTAACTATTTTTGGAGGAATTGGCAGTGTAGTAATCCCACCCACTTGCACCCACTTGCCCTGCCATATTCTTTCGTTCACAGGATGAAGTGGTTATGTCTCATAACAAGTGCATTCTATTACAAGATGAAATATGCAAATGAGTTGGTATGTGGATGTTAGACTTTAGACAAGGCAATTGGTTATGTGAAGTAGGTAACACTTTTTTATTTGCAAGTATACGGGCCATGGATTAATTTGTTCATAAAAAAGATCAAATGAATTTCTTTTGCCAATTAAAAAAAAATTAAATGAATCGAACATTATGAAGCTCTATTTGAACTTTTAAAAACTCTTACCAAATTAATAAAATAAATTTATCATATTAATGAAATAAGGGATTTTCTAAGATTATTTTATTAAAAAGTAAAATAATCATACTTTGTATGTGAAAAAATTGATGTTTTTACGAAAAATTATAATTTTATTTTTAATTTTCATAAATTAATCTTTTTTTTTGTAATTCTTCTTATATGACAAAAAAAAAGTTAATTTTATAAAAAATAATTTATTTTGAAGAAAAATAATTTATTTTTTAACTCAATAATAATTTATAAAATTAATGTATTTTATTTTAAATTAAATGGTGTAAAAATTTACTTGTGTGGTCTCTTTTATAAGAATATTAATTTTTTTTATAATAATGTCATTGGTTATAACTATGAATTTATTTTCTTTCTTGTAAAATTGTTGTTTTATATAAAGTATGTATATTATTATAAAATAAAACTTTATTTTTATAATTAAGAAGAATTGTGAAAAAATTGTTGAATTTACGAAAAAAAATAAAAATTTATGATTTTTTCATAAAAAAAAACTCAACTTTTTCGCAACAAAGTATGCTAATAGTATAGAAAGTACCTAAATGATTTGAATTCAAAACTTCTTAACTTTTACATTTTTTTTTCCAAATGTGTTACTCTTTACATTTGAAAGAGTAACCTAATATAGAAAGGTTAATTAAAAAAAAATCAATGTACACTTTTAATACAAACTTTAATTACAAAATATATCACAAATTTTTTTTGATAGATTTTACAAAATGATTGCAATCTTCTTTACCGATGTTGAGTCATTACATGATCTTATAGATTTAAAATTCATTATATCATTAGTAAAGGATCACTATGTCAAATTTTCTAAAAATAAATAAAATTAATGATTCATTTTATTTAGAATTAAAGTCCATTCTAAAATTATAAATTCACTTAAAACCTATGATTTGTTTTTGTAATTAATACTAAAAATATTAAATGAAATTGATCTCATAGAATCACTTTCTCCATTAACTTAAGCTCATCCCCTCAATCAAAGTGGTCAAAAATTGATTAAAACGAAACCGAGGGTACCTAATTAACTACGATATTGATGACATGCATAGGGACATACTTTTTGTAATGGTATAGGATTAGAAAGGGGGTGATTGTATTTCTTTTTGTGTTTGGTTATTTTTAGCTTTGCCTTAGAAGAGCTAAGCCCATACTAACATTTAATCATCATGTAACGTTGTGCTGTTTCGTGGATGTTGAGAGAACTCATGCAAAATTATGGTAGTTCAAAACATTCAACCACCCAAGCTTTATTGCACACCCAAATTAAAGGACATAGTATTTTGTATGTCCAAATTAATAAAACCCCTAATTCTGTTCCGATACATTAATTATAAATCATTAAAGATAAATTTTGGAGTGTCACTGCTTTGAGTGGGGTGTACCGGCCAATTCGAGTCCAGTTATTGGATTTATTTGAACTTAAACCAAACTTTAATAGTTCAAATTTGAGCTCGGAAGTCAAGTTTGACCACCCTAAGTATGTCTATAATTCGCCAAACTAAATGAGTGAAGGTTAATTGTCTAAATAGGTATCGAACTTTATGGGTTGTATCAAATTGAATACTAAACTTTAATTTATTTCAAATTTGATATCAAACTTTAATTATTGATCTTTGTTGATATACAAGTTATGATTCCAGTAAAACTTATCATATGTGGCAATCGGAGTGCCATGTGACAATGCCCACATCACTACCATGTAATGCCACATCATTGCCACATGTTATTTTGGTTGTCATGTGTGCTAAGATTGATCAAAATAATGACTTGTATATCATCGAAGATCAATAATAAAAGTTTTGTATCTAATTTGAAATACAATTACAGTTTAGTATCCAATTTGATAAAACTACAAAGTTCAGGACCCATCAAAACAACTAACACAAATGAGTGAATTCAATTCGAAATTCAAATTCAAGATTGTCTGAATGCCAAGCTCGAGCTTAACTAAATACCAAAGTATAAATGCAAAAAATTTCTCAGTTTCATAAATATAAAAGTTATGATTACTTGTTAAAAAAAAAGTAAATAAGAACTAGTTTAGCATTATTATTGGAGATTATAAAAGCGTTTTTAGATTTTTTTTTTTAATTTAATTGATTGATTTTTTATATTTTTTCTAAAATTGATTTTCCAAATATATTTTTTTAAAAATATCAATTTAACTACTGTTTGAAAAAGAAGTTTTCAAAACACTTTTAATAAAACATAAAATGATAAAATAGTAATTAAATCAAAGCATGAATAAGCTCGCGAGTTTTTCGAATCGAATAATGTAAAGCTCAAGCTCAGCTCGCCTACTCACTCGAGTAGTTCAAATGCGATCTCAACTTGATTTTCATCAAGTCGATTTTGAATATTTTTCAAGCGGATATTAAGTAGCTCATAAATGGACTTGATTTATTTCCACTTTTAGCTTTCAGATTGTTTGTAATGTAATAAGATTTTAAAAGCTTGAAAGCAATTTTAAACTATTTTAAAATAATTAAATAAAATTGTTTTAGAAAATAATTAAATAAAATTACTTTAGAAAATACTTAAATAAAATTATTGATTAAATTAATAATTGTATTTAAAAATGCACCCTATTTCAATAAAACTAAAGTCAATGAAATGATTCGAATGTAAAGAAAATATATTTATGTACTAAAGAAAAAAAAATAGAAATATATTCTTAGGATAAGATTCTATTCTCAATCTTAAAATGCACCAAACATTTCATAATGATAGTTATTGATAAGGATGAATTCCATTTTCAAATAAGTGATTTTCGTGTTTAAGTATCAAAAACAAATTTATAAAAGAATTATTTTAAATTGTAATATAAAAATTATATCAATGCGTTCTTTTCAAAAAATACTTTTATAAGATTATTTTTTATAATTTTTTACTTATTTATTTTAAAAATAATTGAATAACAAAGTTTATAAATAATAAGTGTAATAATCATTTATTTCATAATGAAATGAGTAATAATGAAATTAATGAGATCATAGAATGGCGAGTAGGATCTTGCACATGTTGATTTAAGATGTATAATCACAAGAATATAATTATTTGTACTCCTTAGGCAAAAATATATACTGTTAGAAATGTTGAGACTCATACCTCAAAAACTGTCAATCGAGGGTAACCATCTGTTGACACGTAAGAGTAATATACTTACCACTTGAGCTAAATTTCAAATGTAAACTGTCAATCTTATATATAAGTCAACTCAATATTTTTTTAGAAAATAGTATGATTTTTTTGTTATTTTTGAATCATATTTTAATTGAGACCCACTTGGTAAAAGTGAAAAGTCTTGAGCGTTTCAAATTCTATTCCGTAAGAGCTTCAAAACGATATATTATACGGTCAAAATGATTGTCTAGTGAATGAGAAATTGTCTTACAAAATTACACCTTTAACATGACCAAAATGATTGAAATGAGAATTAATCCCATATTGAAAAAGTGTGAAACAATTTTTGGATTTATATAAAGGCTTCCATTTTAAAGTGAATAAGAAGTTTTTGGGGAGAGGCTCTCTCTCCAAGCGTGTTGGGGGTGAAATCCCGACTACTCCAAACCCAAAAATTTCACTCGTTCTTGTACATACTGCGTACTTGAATGTCGACCCAAAAACAATAGGCCTAGACAAGCTCAAGTTTTTGCTCTCATTATTTTGGACACAGGCCATACCAAATCTAGTTTGGGTCATGCAAATGAGCTGAGTTCATACACCTTACTGAATAGTTTAAAAGGATCCACGCGGCCTGAAGGCTTTTGTACGGGCCCGTGTAGATCTCTGGGTGGAGTTGCAAAATTCGTTACGGGCTGAAAGGGTGTTTGTACGGGGTCATGCGAATGGCTTTAGGTCGTGCACCTCTCTATTTGGCCAGTTCAGAGTTAAAAATTCAAAATTAAATTTTGTAACTTCTGTATAAATGAGACACTTTGGAAGTTATCAGAAAATTAAATTGTGTTTTAATTTTCTGAAACTCCAACATCCTCCTATGATTATAAATTGGTGACTCATTCCCCATTTTTGAAATGATCATGATCAAGAACACAAGGAAATACACAGAAAATCACATATTGTTTTTTTCACTTCTGCACTTGTTTCTTCCTCTCAAAAATTCTCTGTTTGAGTTCATACATTGCAAAAGTTCACCGAGATTTCTAGCTATTGCTAAGCAAAGAAATCGATACCCGTTATATCCTGAGAAATAGACACCAAGTTAAACCTATACAAGGAATAGGTGGTAAATTTGTTTTAAGGAAACTGATAATACAGGCCTCAAGTTTTCTTTACCTATTTATTTGATTTGTCTTTACTTATTTATGTTTCTGTTTATAACATAAATTTGATTAACAAGTTTCTGCAGTTATTTTGACTTGTTATGGAAACTGAATGTATTTTAGTTTTGAATTATTTGCATAAACTAAATAATTCTAATTTGTAATAATTTGCTATTGGTTATATAGCAACTGAATTTATTTTAGATACTAATTTTTAATTGCTTCTGTTTCTTTTATTAATTTATTATTTTTTTTCTTCTACAATTGTTGGTTGTTTAATAATTCTATCCTGAATTATTTTGTTGTAATTTGTAATTCGGTTGTACATTTCAATTACAATTTCCTTACACTGTGATTTGTTGTAAATTTGTGTAATTTACTAATTATAAAATACATGTTTTCTAACTAGCTTAAAACAGATTCAGAATTGAGATGGCAATTGATTTGCCTATTGTGGAAGAACAAAATCCTTCAGTCACCTTTGTGGTGAATACCTCTATGGTAAATGCCTTTGTGGCTACTATTATCATAAAAGAAACAGTCACCTCTGTGGTGAATGCCTCTGTAGCTGTTACTGTCACCTCTATAGTGAAAGAAACAACGTTGGTAATAATGGAAGGAGAGGACTCTAAGAAGCAAGCTAATTTCTAAGGGAAATGCTATAACAGTGACCTCAAGGGTCACAAGGCTTCAAAATACGAGTTGCTAAGGAAGCATAGTGTTGTTAACATCAATCTTTGTGCTGTGATTTCTAAAGTGAGTATGGTAGGCTCAAATCCAAAAGAATGGTGGATTGACACTGGAGCTACCAGGCATGTGTGCTCAAACAAAGGAATGTTCACTTCGTTTGAAGTTGTGAACAATGGAGAGAAGTTGTTATAGACAACTCTGCCACGTCTGAGATTGAAGGTCAAGGAAAGGTAATTCTGAAAATGACCTCTCACAAGAAGTTAACTCCGAACAATGTGTTGTATGTACTTGAGATTCGGAATAACTTGGTTTCTAGATCGCTTTTGAACAAGAATGGATTCAAAATAGTGTTTGAATTAGTTAGAATAGTTTTCTCCAAAAATGGAATGTATGTGGGAAAGGGCTATGTTAGTGAAGGGCTTTTAAAAGCTTAATATAATGGTTGTTAAACCAAAAATGAATAATAAAATTAGCTATTCTGTTTATTTGCTTGAGTCTTCTAATCTATGGCATGGTAGATTAGGACATGCTAATTATAATTCTTTGTGAAAATTAATTAACATGAAGCATATCCCCAATTTCCAAATTGATTTAAAACATAAGTGTGAGACTTGTATTGAGGCAAAACTAACAAGGTCATCATTTCAAACAATTAAAAGAATCACATCACCATTTGATTTGATTCATACTGATATATATGATTTCAAATCAATTTACACAAGAAATGGTAACAAGTACTTCATCACTTTCATTGATGATAGCACAAAATGGAATCATACATCAAATCATAACTCCTTATTCACCTCAATGCAATGGGATTGCAGAAGGAAAGAATTGTACCTTAAAAGAAATTATGAATGTGATGTTAATCAGTTTTGGTTTACCACAGAACATTTGGGGTGAAACTGTGTTATCAGCAAATTATCTTTTAAATAAGATACCTCAAAAAAAAGAGAGAAAACCCCATGTGAGTTGTGGAAAAATAGAGTTCCTTCTTATAAATACCTATGAGTGTTGGGGTGTTTAGCTATATTAGTTGTACCTCCACCTAAGAAGGTAAAGATAAACCAAAAGTAATTAATTGTGTTTTCATTGATTATACACAAAATAATAGTGCATATCGATTCTTTGTGCATGAGTCTAAAGTCCCAGACATTCATAAGAATATAATAGAATCAAGGAATGCATCATTCTTTGAGAATGTGTTTCCATGTAATTCTAATGCATTAATACAATCTCGTGAGTTTATTATTGAAAATAGTATAGATGAAGATAAAAAAGATGCATTAGAAGGAGAAACACATGATGATGACAAAGAACAAGAGGTTGAGGTTAGACGTAGTAAAAGGGCAAGAGTCAAAAAATTATTTGGTCCATATTTTTTGACTTATTTATTAGAAAGTGAACTTCAAAGCTTCAAGGAAGTTGTAATTTCACCCAAAGTACCTCTTTGGAAAGAGGCCATAAACATTGAAGTTGAATCAGTCTTACAAAACCACACCTGGGAGTTAGTTGACCTTCCTCTAGGTTGTAAACTGTTAGGGTATAAATGGATTTTCAAAAGGAAAATAAAAGTAGATGGAATGATTCATAAGTACAAAGCTAGACTTGTAATTAAAGATTACAGGCAAAAGGAATGCCTTGATTACTTTGATACATATTCTCATGTGACAAGAATAAACTCCATTCTAATGATAATTGCCATTGCAATTTTACACAATCTTGAAATACGTCAAATGGGATGTAAAAATAGATTTTCTAAATGGAGATTTGAATGAAAAAATCTACATGGAACAGCTAGAAGGCTTTATTGTCACTAGATAAGAAAAGAAAGTTTGTAAGTTTGTGAAGTCTTTATATGGATTGAAACAAGCACCAAAATAATGACATGAAAAGTTTGATCATATGATGATCATAAGTGGTTTCAAAATCATGTGATAAATGTCTTTATGTCAAAGAGAAAAAAAATGGCTATGTTATTTTATGTCTTTACATTGATGATATGCTCGTTGTTAGAAGTGATGAGCATATAGTTAAATCTACCAAGAATATGTTAAAGACCAATTTTGACATGAAAGAAATGGGTCTTGCTGATGTCATTTTGGGAATTAAAATTTCAAGGACTTCAAAGGAACTTTTTTTAAGTCAAGCTCATTATGTAGATAAAACTCTTGGTAAATTTAGCAAAGATGTTACAAGCGTATCAAGAACTCCTCTAGATATGCCCTTGCATCTATCAAAGAATAGAGGAGAAGGCATTTCTTAAGTGAAGTATGCTAGAGTTATAGGAAGTCTAATGTACTTAACTAGTTGTACAAGAGCAGACTTAACCTATATTATAAGCAAACTCAACAAATATACGAGTAATTCAGAAGTTGATCACTGCAAAGCTATCGTAATAGTACTAA
>CAOJBK010851371.1:0-13002 GCA_948294925.1 Codiaeum variegatum | reverse complement strand
TATTCTTTAGAATAAATGATCTTATTTTGATTCGCCATAATAACATGTTACAATACAAGCAGAGTTACAGCTTATTCCCTACCACCAAAAAGAGTTTATGTGAAAGATTTTGGTCATTATACTTGTAAAATAATATATATGATATTATCTTTGACTCATTAAAATAAATAATATAAGAAATAGATGAGAAATAATTTCAAAATATAAATTATATTTTGTTTTTTCACTCAATTTTATATATATATATATATATATATATATATATATATATATATATATATATATAATTTTTATGATTAAAATAAAAAAATTAAAAATTATGAATTAAATATTATTTTTTTACCGATACATGACGGTCGCAAAGAAAAATAATTGTCGTATCGGTGCCTATCGGGTGAATCGGCAATAATACACTTACCAATAATGTAACGGATTTTTAATATATCGGATCCTCAAAAAATCCATACAAAACGGGAGATACGTAACCGAACAGGTGATATTTAAAACTATGCTAATCATGCATGAACTAGTATATTTTATTTGAAGGATATATCTATGGGCAGATTTGTAAAGAAATTAGGACGCCTAAGTTGACGTCCATTTCAACCGCATCTTTTTTTTTATTAAAATAAAATATTTGCATGATCATGTTTAATATTTAATTGTGGCAATAGTTGAATAACCTTATAATAGAACTATAATAAGTTTTTATGACAGAGGACTGACAGAACAAATAATTATTTCATTTCCTGAACTAACTTTAGTGACAAAGCTAAAAATTCTTTTATGAATGACCAAAATTTATAAATTATGATGTAAATCAAAGTTTTTTTTTTTTTTTGCGTCAAATTGATGTAAAGCAAATGATATAAATACCTTAGTAAATTTCTATATATTTTTAGAAAATTTTCATATAAATTAAAGGGTCAAATATTTTTTAAAAAAATAAAATTTTTATAATTTTATATTTATTTTTAAGAGATTAGGGTTATTACTGTCATCGGCCTACCTCCAAAAATACTTTTTTTAAATTTTTTTATTTAATTGGTTGTTTTAATTTTTTTTTCAAAATACTTGCTTCCAATTTTACTATTTGAAATTACATGTCCTTAATGCCGGCCCAAAGTAGTTGGCACAAAAAAAATGACAGACCAAAGTTGATGGCCCAGTCTAGTATGAGCTTATGTAAATATTAGAGCAATGTCTAAACATTTATCTAATTATTTTTTTTTTATAATGCTAAATTCTCTATAATCAATGACCGTACTCAATATCCCAATTAAGCTGATATCTTTTTAGTAACTTTTTTCATTTTTTAGGAAAACCATTATTATTAAAAAGAATATTAAGATTTAATTCTAAATTTGAGCATATCTAATATATCATGATGAACTAAATGATTACAGAATGATTGACAAGCTGGTTACCATTGATTAGAAGAATGGGTGGCAACAAAATTAGCAAGCCTATCAAATACCTCATTTCCTTCTTTATAAACATGTGTAATTACAAAATAAATAGAATAGACAAAATTAAGATAAGCTAGCCATCTCAATCTCTATTGTCAAGGGACTTTAGAATTTCTTTTTTTTTTTAAACAATTCACAACGTACATAGAATCAACTTCTAACCATACCTGGAATCAACCCATTTCCCTCGCTTTATCAAGAGCAAGGATTGTAGTTGCTAATTCAGCTTCATAAGCAAAGTAATCACTAATGTGAATTGCAAAACAACTGACCACACTTTTATAAGAACAAAAAACTATTTATTGGCATCAACTAATTATTTATTTATTCGATCATGAAATAAACTATTTATTGGCATTTTTTTTGTCAAATGGTGAATAGTTTTATTATTCTTTGGATTGTTCTTTTTTTTCCCCTGAAAATTAGACATTTAAATTGCAATTGATATTTTTTTTTAGAAGAATTGTAATTGATTTTTAAATTGTAAAATAAGGTGTGAAGAAAGTAAATGCTACATTTTCTCTTATTGATATAACACACCTCTAGAAATGGTACATCCCAAGTAACGGTAGTTGTCCAAGCTATGTGGGACTACCTAAAAAGTGTTAGGAATATAGTTGAGACAATGGAAGCTTTCCTTCGAGCTTAGAGGGGTCATCCAAAGTAAGATCCATTTGAGATCATGCCTCAGGTAAATAACAGTTGAACAGAGAAGCGGCATGCCCCGAACTATACACTGTGAATCTCATCATTAAGAAATATACACTTTGGCAGTTGAGATCTTATCTTTAATACGCCGAAATTACAGGAAAAACTGTTGGAGATCTCTCTATAAATACCTTGTGCTTACATAAGAAAAAGGTTAATCATTCTCTCTAGAATTCTCTACTGACTTAGGCCTTCGAGTGTTTGCCCATAGGCTTCATCATATGCTCTTTGTGTGTTGTTTACAGATCTTGCATGGAGTACGAGCTGTGAACCACAGGTCATCTTTGGGGTTATCTTAAACCTTGATACATCACTTATTATTCAACAAAATTTGATTATAAGTATATATACAAATTATGAAAACACGTGGAAGCTAAACAAACACTACACATATTCACAAAAATAACAAAAAACTAACAAATTAACAAACGAAACCATATACTCTACTGCTTAGCAAAAGAAAAATTAGCACTATGATTCTCCATAATTCCTTGAACATTCTTTTGTAATGTGGGTTCATGGTCATGAAATGAATGAGATGAAGGAGCTTCTGTTTCTGATAGTTCTGTTTCAAAATAATAAGTTTTAGGAAAACTCATAACACTTTCTAAATCTTCAGAGTTGTTTTTATACTTGTGAAGCAAACGTATAGGGGAAGTGCTTCTGCTTGGGGTAATACTCTGATAAGGACTCATTATGAAGCCAGATAATGCTTCTTCTGCTGCTTTTATAGTCGTTTTTTGTTTGTTTCTCTCCTTTTCTACCTTTTGCCATTTTTTTCAAAGCTGTTTGTTTGCTCTTCAAATATTGACTTCTTCATGTGTGATCCCATTTGCAATTTTGCATTTTGTTACATAAAAAAATTGTTAAACAAGACGAATTGTTAGAGTGCATTTGGTAGGCTGTAAGGAAATATAAGATGTGAAACTTAAATGTGATGTGTAACCTCATCTGCAATTTCACATTTAGTAAACAAATATTGATCATAAACATACTTGAGTGACTAAGGCATAGAGAGGAAAAGTGATGTAGCTACATAAAAATTGAAGGACGAGACTAAGAATGACTCTTGTCAAAAATTCTGGTAAGTTTTCATGGAAGTATGAGTTTAATCCAAACTCACCCTAAATCAAAGAATTATCTTGCATTAGACAAAAGAAGTGGAATTATCAACATTAAAAATACATTTGATTATATTACATTCCATTATATCATAATGAACGGAACTAAAAAGCAAATAAAAATATTAATTTATTTACCCATATCCACAAGAAACAATCCATTTGAAATGTATTCTACAAAAAAAATAGAAATCATTTAATTTTCACATTCTTTAAATATACATTTTTTTTTTCAAAGTTGAAAATGAAAATTACCTGAAACAAAGTATAATGTATTAAAAATAAAATAATGGTAGGGCGATTAAACCAGAAGTATTTATTGCTAGGTTCTACTACAAGAACTCCTTTAACCACAATAGTTTTATCTTGGATTTGTTGAGCCATTTCCATTATTATAATTTCTAGCTTTGCTCCAGCAAGAAGAATTATCTATTTTTAAAAATATTTAATAATCCTTAATTAATTGTGTATTCATAATAAAATTAAGGTTGTATTATGTAATTGAGTTACATTTCTTAGAATTGGTGGTATAAATTGTATCCATACAAGTGTATATAATCCTGCAGAGGAACAAAATGAAGTTCTGAATTATTGTTAGGAAAAAAAATAAAAATAAAAGGGACAAATTATAATAAAATCCCTAATGATTGACTGAATTAACACTTTCATCCTCCTATTTTAACAATTCTATAAAATAGTCATTGTAGTTTATAAAACATTAACACTTAAGTCTTTCTAACTAAATCTTATGAAATATCGTGGTATCTTCCGTCAAATTTAACAAAATATTCTAGAATATTCATAAAAAATTATATTATGTTTTATGATGGGCTCTCGTATTAGGATTGTATGCCCTAGAGCATGACATTGTATATATATTTATAATCTTAATTCCATAATGGCTTTTAATATACATGTTTCATTTAATGATTCCATTCATTTTAGTTATTAACGTATATATGTTCCTTATGTCTTATGTGAGAGAGTCTATTCCCAAACAGTTTGGGAATATGAAGACAGATTCTTTTTGCTATAGACTTTAAAGCAAATTCATAATCATAGGATTATTGGTAGAAACGTCATTAATCTGAAAGACCTTTACTTCTGTTATCATCCATGACAAGTATGAGATACTTGTTGGTATGGAGGTGGTGACTCTCATGATACAAACATGTGATGTCGTGACTACACATAGACATACTCATGTGATGAGTAAGTCAAACAATAACACTAGATGATAGATACATGGGTTTTATCCACTAGTTAGTATCTTATCATCTAGATCATAATTATGCATATAATCCTTAGACTTGAGGTGACATGTTATCTAGTATATTGATGGCTATGGTTTGTTACTACTTACACACTGATGCTATCCAAGTATTTGTATATGGCATGTGGTGGCCATAATCAGTAATATGTTGAGATAAGTGATCTCCAAGAAAGGATTCATTAACTTGGGTAAACAAGGAAGGAATCCTATGACTTCTGGTTATTCTTGATACTCAAATCCTTAGCCAAGGTAGTTAAGATTAAGTAGAAAGAGTTTATAGTAGGAATCGGTTTATCGAGAACTTGAACCGGATAGAAATCATATGATCTAGCATATAGGGTTTGATTATTCCATAAACCTAGCTAAGATCGGGAATCCTTAATGAAGGGGTTCGAGTGCACGGTAACTATGATCGAGAGGTCTATGCAATGTCAAGGATACGAATGCCGACATTTATTTCTAATTAGGTAGTCATGATATATTATGCTAGGCGTCACTCTCGACTTATGGGACTAAGTGTGCAATGGGATTACACACTTAGAAGAAATAAAATAATTTTCTTTATCCCATTGCTAATTAGAACATGAACCTATTAATTCACACACCATAAAGCAATTCCCATGGCTTGGATTTAAATCATATCAATAGTTAATTAAAGAGTTTAATTAATTGTTAATGATGATTGAATTAAACTTGTAATTAAATTTACAAAGACCCTAGCATGTCTTTAAGTTTAATTCATAAGGGATTAATTCAATTATGTCATAGTTTGTATGAGATACAAATGATCATGACTAATTGAAATGGTTTTGGACAAATAAAATAATTAGGTTTAATCATGAGATGATTAACACAATCCACATTAGATGTTGTTAATTAGGGATTAAGGGGAGTTTTAACTAATTATGTCTTAGTGTTATTTGAATAATTGCCTAGTTAAATGGTCAATTAGTTAAATAGACACATTTCCTATTCGCCTCCTTAAATTAAGAAAAAGAGATAATAGGGTGCTGGTATAAGAGCTTTTAGACTCTCTTATTTTCCCTAAGTGATTTGAAGCAAACACTATTTATCTTCTCCCTCTATCATCTTCCTCAAGAGCTAGAGAGAGAAGCTCTCTAAGAGTTAGAGAGAAAGTTGAAACACCATACCAAATAGAGAGGTTTGAGTTTGTTCTTGAAGAAGAGTTTTTCAACCACAAACTCTTCTTTTATATCTTTGTGAAAGAGGGTGTGGAGAGATTTAAAGTCCAAACCAATCCCTACATCTCAAGTTCTCAAGTAAAGGAACTAGAACCAAAAGCATTTGGGCAACCAAAGAGAGCCCGTTTGAGTTTCTTGAAGAGAAAATGATATAAAGCCTTGAGAAAGCTTCAATGTGATTTGAGCTAGAAGTTTCACACTTGAGGAGCTTAACAAATGAGGGAGTTAAGGTATTTGATACTTCTAATATTCTCGTTATAATTGTGTTTTGCATAATAATTGGCTAAAGTATCCTTGATTAAGTTTATGGGTCCAAATTAGAGTTTAGGCATTTATCAAATAGTATGATAAATTGATAAATCATCTATGTTAAAAGAGTTTTAATATAGAAAAAAGTTTTATAAAAGTTTTGAAAATCTCAGATTTTCTGCTTCAGCTGCACGGCTCGTAATTTTTCCTTAAAGTGGTAGCTAAACCACTTAATTTTTGTGCAAAACCAAGATCTGTCAAGGGGATACGGTCATATAGGTTCATCCATACGGCCTTATGCTATTGTCAGACTAGCTCCTTAAGTCACTAGATTGGCATACAAATGTATAGAAGAAATTTTATACCACCGTATGGTCCTGAAGGGATTGTATCTTATGCCACTGGACTAGCATACATATGTCTATAAGTATCTTTGTACAATCATATGGACTTGTCCATTTGCCCGCATAGGCAGAACCTATACAATTGTATGCTAGCTCAGTAGCTTGGATTGGTTATTTAACATCACATATTAGTATATAATTGTAGTATATAAGAGTTATATATTGATGTAATGTGGTTATCTTTGCATGTATGGATGATCATGGACTTTTAACTTAACAAATGATTTTGTGGGGAATGTAACATTCCTTTATTATATAAAGGGTTTGTAATTAAGAGTTAATTACTAGTTTAGGTTTTCAATTTATTGAGCCAGTGAGCTATCTTTTTTGTAATCTCGCCTTGGTATGCCAATGATACTTAATGTACACAAGAGTTGTGGAGCTACAAGAGCAAGATAAAGGTTTAGCCCATGAAGATGCATAGTAGGAGCATGAAAACAAGTGTAGTCAAGAGTGCTTTTAATTTGATAACCAAGATAGCCCTTACTCATTCCTTATGGCTAGGAATTGAGGCATTAAGTCTATGATCATGGGTATGTTTTATCATTGTCCATTTTATAGATATATATGAAGTATGAGATGCATGTAAAATGGATAATGTGCAAAGTGAGACCTAAATAAATAATTCCCAAAATCTTCCAACACAAATATTAAGTTATGGCTCTCCATTGGAGCAATGATTCTAGGAAATCATTTACTTAAATCATTGTATAGCATGAGATGTTGTGAGCATGAGATACATTGTATATCAAGAACGACAATGTGTACTTGAGCCATACAATGTTCAAATCTTCATACTCACTAGTCTAGTAGGTTTAACTTAACTAATATGAAAGGCCAAGAATGACAATGTGTACCTGAGGCTGGAAGTATTAGCAGGTAATATATTGAATCTCATAAGAGTTGTGATGAGCAAGAGTTGCTCACTTGAAAGAATCAATCCCTAGAATGACAATGTGTAGCTTACGGGTATTGATGAACAAGAGTTGTTCACTTACAAGATTTCAATTGACCCACTAGAGATTCACCCCAATGGAATTATATTTCCTATTTGGAAGTGTAGGATTCACCAAGTTAGTGAAAGTGCCATTTTGATTAAAGTCTAGATCTATCTTATATCAAAATCTTTGGATGTGCTTCCTATCCTTTATTAGTTCCTTATAAAAGTCGTAGCCTAATATTGAAAGGTTTTTTTATTGGTTTTGCTATGGGATATAAAGGATTTATTAACTATCATATTGCTTCAAAAAGTTTATCATTACAAGGCATGTATTGTTTGATGAAACAAAGTTTCCTCTTGCAACTTTACAACCAATAAAGTTAAGTGATGCTGCATTAGTACAAGTTTCAGTTGATTCTAATATTGCTAATTCTCGTTCAGATGTTCTAGTTTCTTGGACTTCTAGTTATACTCAAACTTCTTTAGCATAGGTACCTGCTCCTATTTTAGGTCAGTCTTCTATTTCTCATATTAATTCTAATTCAGTTGATATAGCTAGCAATCAATAGATATCTAATGATGATGTTGTCCCATCTGAAAGAAATCTTTGTTCTGATGATAATGTCAATGTTCTCATATCTCAAAAACCTGATGGAGAAGTTACAGTGCATACCTCATATTCTGGTCAAGGTATTACAATTCATGTTCAATTACCTGCAGAGCCAGTTGTATCTAATGTGCATGTTTTAGATCATGTAGAAGGAATACATGTTCATGTGAATAACTCACATAGAATGATTACAAGGGAAAAGAATGGTATTTTCAAGAAAAAAAAAACTTTTTTTACCTGTTCAGTCTTCTATTATAGCTGCAAAACCTCATACTTATAAAATTGCCTTGAAAGATCCAAAATGGAAGCAGGTTATACAAGAGGAAATGGATGCTCTTAACAACTCAAAATACCTAGACATTAGTATCCTTACTTCCAGATAAGAATGTAGTAAGTTGCAAGTGGATTTTTAGAAAGAAACATGTTGATGGTTTTATAACCAGATATAAAGCCAGACTGGTTGCCAGAGGATTTTCTCAAGAACAGGTATTGATTTTGAAGAAACTTTCTCTCCATTGGTAAAACACACTACTGTGAGACTTTTTTTAGCTCTTGCTGCCATTTTTAGATGGAAACTTCATTAGTTAGATATAAAAAAATGCATTTCTTAATGGTTTACTTAAAGAGGAGGTTTATATGTCACAACCTGGAGGACTTATGGATTTAACTTATCCAGAATATATGTGCAAACTGAATAAGTCACTTTATGGGCTTAACAGACACTAAGGGATTGGAATGAAAGGTTCACAAATTTTTTATCCTCTCTTGGTTTTCAATCTTCTATAGCTGATCCAAGTTTGTTTATATTGAAGGCTAAAGATATTGTTATTCATCTACTATTGCATGTAGATGATATTATCACTACTTGCGATTGTAATGATAAGGTTAATGACATTAAAGGTGCATTACAGAAGAAGTTTGAAATGACAAACTTAGGGGATTTGCATTATTTTTTAGGTTTAGAAATTAAATATCTTGAAGATGGAGGACTATTTTTGTGTCAAACTAATTATGCTATTAATGTGTTGATTACAGCAGGTATGTTGGGATGTCATTCACATATTACTCCAAGCTAGGTTAGTGTCACATTATTAAGTGATGAGGGTCCCTTTTCTCACAAAAGATGAACCACATCATTTCAGAAGCTTAGTAAAATGTCTTCAGTATTTGACTTTTACTAGGCCTGATATATCCTTCAGTGTGAATACAATTTGTCAATTCATGCAGAAACCCTCTTGTCATCACTTAGTTGCAGCTAAAAGAGTGTTAAGGTATGTTCAAGGGACAATGACACATGGATTGATGCTGAAGTCACAACAATAATAAGGTCAATTTAAGAATAACCAATAGCTAGTTCTTCAAGCTTTTTGTGATGCAGACTGGGTAGGAGACCTAAATGATAGAAGGTCCACTACTAGCTTTGTTATTTTGTTGAATGTATTACCTATTTCCTAGTGGAGCAAAAAGCAACATAGTGTTTCAATGTCTAGTACAGAAGCTGAATATAGGGCAATGGTAGATGCTACTTCTGAACTTCAATGGTTGATACATTTGTTTTAAGATTTTCACATTTCATTTACTCAGCCTCTAACTTTACATTGTGATAATATATCAACATTAGCATTAGCTAATAATCCTATACATAATTCCAAGTTTAAGCATATTGAAGTTAATGTGCACTTTACAAGGGAAAGAGTTAAAGCTGGTGTTATTACTTTGTAGTTTGTTCCATCTAAGGATCAACTTGTAGATTTCTTCACTAAAAACTTATGCTATGCAAAACATCTGGCTTTTTATAACAGCTTGATGATCAATGAGCTTCATCAAGTTGAGGGGGAGTGTTTACAGTAGAGTCAAATGGTAAATGAACAAGAAGAATTGAAAGAACAAGAGACATTAGGTTAAGGGCGGGTGTTAAAGTGAAACCAGTCACAATTCAGTGAAGTTAGTTGTAATTCAGAGAGATTGTCCCTCTAATTCAGTGAAGACCAATTGAGGATCAGTAAAGCTAGCTCAGTCTTAAGCTATAACTAACCATGCCAGCTCAGCTAGCAAGTTGCAGCTGTTTCAGCAAGTTGCAGTAAATAGAGTAATTAGTTAGTTAGAGAGAGTTGTTACTAAGCTACAAAAGCTTAGTATATAAGTGTACAAATTGTACTAAAGTTTGTTACGATCAGTGATTGCTCTCTCTCTTACTTTCTCTCTCATATGTTTTCTCTCATCTTCTCTTCTATGTAAATCAGTAAAGCTAACTCAGTCTCAAGCTATAACTAATTGTGCCAACTCAACAAGCAAGTTGCAATAGTTTTAACAAGTTGCAATAACAGATTCTAAGAGAATAGAGTAATTAGTTATTTAGAGTGAGTAGTTACTAAACTACAGAAGCTTAGTATATAAGTGTAAAAATGGTTCTGAAGTTTGTTATGTTCAATGATTACTCTTTCGTACGTTTTTCTCTCATTTTCTCTCCTTTGTAAATTATTTCTGAAGATGTCCAATAAAGCTTTTCTTCTTCTTCTATAATATTCTTCATTAATTCAATGAGTTGAGTTCAAGAACCATAGTTTTTAAAAGAAACGCTAAACACCTTTTATTTAACTTTTGATTCCATCAAGTAAACCAAACGGTAGTTCAAAAAATTATTATAATTTTCAATTTTTCATATCTATTTTTTTAATATTCTAATTCTATAAAAATTATTAAAAATTAAAAAATCATATTAAGAAATTTTATAAAAAAATTTGAAAAATTTTAGAAAATAAGAGAACTTTTATGCAGAAAAATTGTGGAAAACTATGTAGAATAATTTTATAATCTTTAATTATACTTTGAAAAATTTTATTTTTCATTAATCTAAAAAAATACATGATTTGAATATATTTTTTTAATTTTTTTTGTTTTGTTAAATAATTGTTTTTGAGAAAATGTCTTAATTTTCAATAAACATTTTGTTTATATAATTGAAGGTCTCATGGATTATGGACTAGATAACATGAAAATGATTATCTTGTAAACACGTGTCATAACTGCGAAATTTATGAAAAAGAGAGAGATAAAGGGGAAAATCAAGACCTAGAAAATGTATTATTTGATTCATTTTCATATTCTTCTTAAATATTGTAAATTTTGTCTTTAGTTTGTTAGTAGACAAAATTTCATTCCCTATCGTACAGTTGTTGTCACATAAACAGAATAACAAAATTATGCTTTAGAAAAAAAAATTAAATAAAAAAACAAAATTATGCTTTAGAAAGAAAATTAAATGAAAAAAAAAAACAAAATTATGCTTTTTAGTTTCGGCTTATAGAAGTTTTAAAGCCCAACTCATTTTAGCTTAACCCATTGGGCTTTCAAGCCCAATATTGTACCCACTCGGCATCATCGAAGAAACAAGAACTTGTAACAGAAATCAAACAAGGATTTAATGGTGAGCCAATCCTCAACAACGCTAAAAGCAAAGCAAAGCAAAGATGGCAACTCTTTCAAGTGCCTTCGTTTCATTCACTTCTCCTCAATCTCACCTCTTGTCTTCTGGTAATTTCTCATTTCAATTAATCAGATCTTTTTTTTTTCATATATTTTCCAATTTTCAGTAATTTCTCTGCTGAAAATTTCATTAAATGTTGCATTGTTCTTGAAAATTAGGTTCTGATTCTGATTATGTAGTGATTTAACTGTTAAATCCTGTTTTGTTTGCCTCCTGGTCTGTTATTTCATTATTGATTATTCTCTATCAATTTGCCTTTGTTGATAGTTATTTTGATGAGTTTCTCAGTTCAATAAGCTAAATTGAGGTTTAAAAATGATCTCATTTGAATATTTTTAGCTATTAATCAATGGAAAGTTTCAAATCAAGAGAGAATACAGCAATAATTTTGCTAATTTATACAGTATGTTGCTTTAAAATTTTGCACTGTTATAATCTATTTTGCAATACTGTTATAGCTGTTGTTGATCATAAATGCTTGAAAATAGTAGTTATGAACTGGCATTGCAACAACATGCATTTTCTATGTCTTTTTGTGAATGTTCTTATCAGTTTTTTTGGATTATTACTTTAATTATCGTGTTTGGTGAATTTCTACCTTTTCTAATTGTTACTAAATATTCAATTTCAGGTTCTTTGAAGCCATCTGACCAGAGTCTTTTATCTATTAGCTCCACTGATGTCTATAATAAAGTGAAACTCGCTACATGTAAAAGGTCACTCGCTATTCGAGCAAGGTAAATGTCATTGTCTTAGCTTAGATAAATAGTTCCTTCATCACCAGATTTGAATGAAAAGACAATTAACACTGCCAACATAGTATTTGTTCTTTCTCATGAATTCAGATAATTTCTCTGCTAGCACAATCTATTTTTTGTGAAATTAAAACATGTAAGCCATTTGTGAAATTAAAATAGCATTTCTCTATTTTCTTTTATTTTGTTTTACCCCTTTTAGATTTTTTACCTGCTGTTTTACATGACTTGAATTTGTTCCTTTTATGGATTCTTTCTCTTAAGTATTTAAAAGAAGTTACTGTGTGCTACCTGTCCCCTTTACATCTTTTTTCCAATAGTCACCTGTTTCCTTGCATTGTAAATTAAGTTTGATTTCAGTTTCATCATTTATCGATTGTTAGTTTTTATGAATATTAGTTGATGCAGTATCATGTTAATATCTTTCTTCTTGTACCTAAGTCATATCAATTTCTTTCGTCTCAACTACATCTCTTTTCCTCATGCAAGTACAGTGGTGACCAGGGAAGATCAAATAGTACCGGTATCTTCATCGGTGGTTTTGTATTGGGAGGAATAGTAGCTGGAACATTAGGTGCCGTCTATGCTCCACAGGTACTTTTGGATCATCTATCTAATGCCCCTGTTTATTACGTTTTTGAGGTAGGAACGTATGTTGTCTTAAAGACTCTCAGAGTCTTTGTGACGCATGTACCTTGGACTTAACTTGGGTGTTAATTTCTGATCTTTTAGCTTGGGTGATGACAAATTTCATTCATGCTTATGTTTAGGGATGAAAAAAATA
>CAOJBK010850683.1:0-22048 GCA_948294925.1 Codiaeum variegatum | reverse complement strand
TCTATCAATATATAAATTTCCTAAAGTACAAGGAATTGTGAAACTCCTTAGATCTTTCAGCTTCTTCGGTAGTTTACAGAGATTGGTAGAGCTTTCCTCTGACAGCTGTATGACGGACACCTCCTTAAGCTTGCTCTTCTTTATAAGCAACTCCTTCAAGGTTCTTGTATACTTTGGCATCTACAAAAGAGCTTCTACCAAAGGGATATTAATATGAAATTGCTTAAAGAATTACAAAAAGTTACTATAGTTAGGATCCTGCACATTTTGCTTAAGCTATTCCATATAAGGCACCCGAGGCTTGTATTCCAACTCTGGGTATTTAGGTCTATCCGCCTTCTTCTCTTCAGCTTTCAGTTCTTGTTCATTCTCTTTTCCAACATCTTCACTCTGTTTTCCATTCTCTTTCTTAACCTCACCATCCATTTGGGTTATCACACTTGTCTTTTCAAGCTCTTCCAAATTCTTCCCACTCCTAAGTGTGATATCCTTCAACTCTGCTCTAGGATTTGCTTCTGTATTGCTAGGTAATGCACCTGCTACCTCTCACACAACATTTTGGCAATTTTACCCACTTGGGTCTCAAGTCTCTATAGTGAGGCCTGGTTATTCCTAATCATGACATCCTGTCCTTGAACTCTTTTATCGTTAGCTACCATATATTCTTTCAACATCTCTCCCTCATCAGTTTCCTTCGGTGGAGGGGCTGGTTGTTGCATAGGGGCTCTTGTCTAAAATCTAAGTGGAGGAACCCTCTGCTCGGTGTTGTTCCTCCATGAAAAGTTGGGATGATTTCTCCACCCAGGACTATATGTATTTGAATAGGGGTTGTTACCTCCCATCTGTATATTAACCATGTAGTTAACTTACTCTTGACCCCTACTAGAGCTGCTGGAACCATAAGAACCCAGCAAGTTACACTCGTGCACTTTGTGATCACCAACATAGCTCTAACAACTCAGCAATTGTTACCTCGAAGTGCCCCAAGGTAAACATATCAAAATTCTTATTCAAGGCTTCAATTTGAGCTGTCAGAGATGTTACGACATCTACTGAATGAATCCTTATGTCCTTAGTCTTGGTTGATCACGTGGGTTTGGTAACCACTGATAATAGGATCGGGACATCTCCTCAATCAGCTCCCATACCTCTTTTGGTGTCTTTTACTCCAATGATCCTCCTCCAGATGCCAACAAGAGTTATCTATTATTGTAGTTGAGGCCATTGGGGAAGCTCTCTACTTACTGCCATAACTCAAACCCATGATGTGGGCATTTCAGCAACAAGTCGTTGAGCCTTTTCTAGCCTTCATAAATTGATTCCCCCTTCAGCTGTGAGAAAGAGTAAATTTCTTGACGGAGCTTGGCGATCTTAGCTGGGGGAAAATACTTCTCAAGAAATGCTACTTCTAACTACTCGTAAGTTATAAAGTGCCCAGTTGGAAAAGATTTCAGCCACTTCTTCGGATTGTCCCTCAAGAAGAATGGGAACAACCTCAGCTTTATAACATCCTCTGACACCCTATTCATCTTGAACATATCACATATATCCATGAACTCATCCAAGTGGGTGTGAGGATTTTCATGAGCCAAACCTCCATATTGACAGGAGTTTTAGATCATCTGGATGATGGTTGGCTTGATCTTGAAATTATTGGAGTCCATTGGTGGCCTTCTGATCGGACCTCCAACATCATTCAAATGTGCCCATGGGAAGTATTGCATGGTTCTTTGCACTTGAGGATCATAGCCATTCTTATTTATATTCACTTTGCCATCTCTTATGGCCCATTTATTCTCGTTGCCCCCAAGATCATTCCTACCCTGATTCCCTTCCATCTCTATCTCAAGGTCTGCTAACTTCACTTTTAGAGCACCATCTTCCATGTCTTGAATCGAAAAATTTTCAGCTTCTTCCGGAAGTGGGTCACCTTCTTCCAGAGCTAACCTCCTTGGCTACCACCCAATCCATTGAATCTCGAGATTAAAAGGGTGCAATTGAGACATGCTAGCTCTGGTCATGTACTAACCTGAAATAAGATAAAAGAAAAACAAAATTAAATACAAAGAAAATAAAGGCAAAATCAATAGCTTCGATTTATTACTAATGTTGATTGTAATAAAATAGAATATAATCCCAACAATGGCACTAAAAACTTGATTGCATTCAGCTGTAACACCCACAAGTGCATGGGATCGTACCAAGTAGTAAAACTAGTAAGTCCCGATATCGTTCTCCTAAGGGAGTAGTTAATTTTTTCGATCGAGAACCAACTCAGTGTCCTAATCTATTGTCTAATTGACAATGATTTTTGGGTTGAGTTAACTAATTTTAAACTATGGAAACTTAAATAAAAACTGAACTTTGTCTAAAAAAATCTAAAGAAATCAAAGATCAATTATGAAAATTAATATGGATTAATGCATCTACCAAGACTTTGACTCGTATTACTCATATCATATGTTTAATCAACAAATCAATGAATATGTCAATCAATCATTAAGTGGGATTTTTCATAAAATTAGGTTTAAATCTTTCTTAAGTAATTAAACCCCTATTTTCTAAGTAATAGGAAAGGAATATCTTCTCGATCCTATTCAATTAGAAATAACCTTAATGATCCATGAAAAATATGTAAAACCATAGGAGTTTGAGAATCTATCTCTAGCAAACACAACAAACCAATTAAGCTTTTGAGTTTTCTAAGTCTAAACTCTCTATCTCTAGTAAAGTTTAAACAACACAAATCAAGAACAAGATTGCAATTGCAATTGATTTATAGAAATATAAGTATCAAAAGCTAAACTTAATGAAAAACCTAAACATTCATTGAACAAATGTTGATCAATCCATGCAATCGAGTAACACTCGTTTAATCTAGGTAGATAAATGTATTTAATGCATGATCAAATTAAAAGAATAAGAAAAAGCTAAGGAATTGCAGAACTCCATGAAGTTCATGAAAACCAAATGAAATTCCAGCTAAATCCTTAAAGTTCTAGCTCTAATTTAGATGATGATTTGTAATCCAACCTTAAATCCTTCTTTGATCTCTTTTTCTCAAGTTTCTAAAGCCTTAGATCAACTTTAAATGAAGTTAGATCATGTTTTTGTCACAGAGTCTAGTCCCCCTTTAATTTCTGCATTTACGTGCTTTTATATGGGTCTCAAATTGCTGTCATAGACGGCTCTCATGGCCCGTGCTAGTGACCGTAATAGCCTCCTATCAAACTTCTCTTTGGCCCGTGAGGCAGAATGCTCTCACGTTCCCTATCACGGCCAGTGACGGGGACAGTGAGAAGCTACTATTTCTCTGCCTCTCTTTTGGCTTCTCCCCTAAGGTCTATGCCTTCTCTATCACGGCCGGTGCCGCCGACCATGGAATCCTTTTGTTCTTGTCCTGGGAGAGATAGTAAGTTCCAATAGTCCCTATCATAGCTCGTGATTGGGACCATGAGAAGCTATTGTTTCTCACTTATTGCTTTGGCTGCTCCCACAGGTGCCCTCTTTCTGTAACAACTCATGCCACCGATTGTGGCATGCTTCTATCTTCTAATTCTTCATCACATCTCCCAGGCTGTCTCATAGGCTATGAGGTAGCCCTGAGCCTTCATTCTTCGCTCCTTTTTCACACATTTTCTTCGTCTTTTAAGCCTGAACCTTGAACTAATTACTCCTAGCTTTGAATTCAATTGATTGCTTAAGAATAGCTGAAAACACTAGAACAAACATATTAAATTCAATTTAGCAAGTAAATTCATAAAGAATATGAGATAAAATACTGTATAATTTGGTAGTTATTAGAAATCTAAACATACATTGAATAAAAGTGTTTATCAATTCATACAATTGAGTAACACTTGTCTAATCCAGATGGACAAGTAGATTTAGTTCATGGTTAAAGAGAAATAACAAGAAAAGTAAAGGAAAGTGTAGAAATTTAAAGAACCCATGAAGACCTAATGAAATTTCCACCAAATTCTTGTTATCCTTGCTCTAATGTGGGATGGTGATTGAAAATCCACCTTCAAAGACCTTCGTTGATCTCCTTTTCCATCGCTCTTAGCTCCTTTTTAGGGTTTTGGAAGCCCTAAAATGTTTCCAAGGGAATTTTAGCCAAAAATTCCCTTTTATACAATTTTCAAGCTTTATATAGGTGTTAAAGGGCTTGACATGGGTGGCTCTCACAGCCCGTGCCGCTACCTGTGATAAGCCATTGTGCCTTTTCCTTAGGTGAGAAACAGAGAGCTCTCACGGTCCCTTTCATAGCCCATAACGGAGCCCGTGAGAACCTTCTGTTTCTCTTCTCATTTGATTTTTCTGCTCTCATGAGCAATAACTTCCTTGTCACGGCTCGCAGTCCCAACTGTGATAGCCTTGTACCTCTTTTCTTCAATAATTTCTCAAAGGTTGTCTCACAGGCCATAAGGTAGATCGTGAGGCAGCCCTGAGATTTGATTTTTTGCTTCTTTTTGAAGCATTTTGTTTGCCTTTTAAGCCCAAAATTCAAAATAGTTCTTCCTAGCTCTGGAATTCAGTCAATTACTTAAAAGTGGCTGAAAACACTAGAACAAACATATTAAATTCAATTTAATGAGCAAAATTCACTAAGAATATGGGGAAAATATTGTATAATTTTCTAATTATCACGATTCTTACCTGTAGGATGTTGAGCAAAGTCAGAGGGGTGCTTTTTCTAAGTTGACTAAGGTGTTGGCTTTTTAACATCGCTTTGAGGCTGTGGCTAACTAAATTACTTTGGCTTATCCATCTAGCTAGATAAGTTTGGACATTAGATGCATACTTGACAAGAACATGATTTTTTCCCTGAACGAAAGGTGGTGGTGGACCACTAACACTTTCCACCTTCCTATGGGTGAGTGTGGTCTTGTCTGACCAGCATGCGGTTTAGGTCCATGTCTATCATCTTTAACTCTAAAGTGCAACCTTTTCGGGTTCTGTTTAACCTATTTAGGGCAATTCCTCCTTAAAATTCTAGAGGGATGATTACTTGGATTTGGTTGATTAACCACTTGAAGGATCTGAATCTGTAGTCTTATTCCATCGACTAGTGTGCCCGAGTCTGTTCACTGATTATCCTATTATGAATCATAATTTTTGCACCATTATATATGGCTCATTAATACGAGCTCAGTGGTTCAAATCACACTGAAATTGGACCTAAAAAAATTTGAAAAATCAAACCAAAATAGATCGGATAAAAACTTAAAAATTGGGCCTAGATAGCCAGGCACAGCACACGCATGTTTGGAGCCAAATGCACACTTTTGGCCAAAACACATGCGTTTGGTCCCAAACGCACATGTGATGGATTCCCCTGGGTTTTCTGACTTAGTTTTTTATAAATTCAAACCTCTAGAACAGTTTTCAAGTACAACTTTAAACGCTTTTCAAACCCTTTTTTTTGCTACTAAACTACTTTTCATACCTAAAAAATCACTTCGAAAACACTACAACTCATGCCAAACCAATCCAAAAACATTTTTTATGCAATTTGTGTGACAGTTCAATTCTCATCAATCAAGCTTAGACATATACTCTTTAGTCCTCTCCGAACACAATGGATACATGCTCCAGGTTCATCAAGCCTTCTAAGAAACTAGTCCCTAAATCCCGAAGTCAAAGGTAAATTCAGTACAATATTTCCGCCCTTTCGATTTTGAATTAAGCCCTTTAATCTGAATTAAGGCATTTTTCATTAAAATATCATTTTTCATAAAATGAATTAGACTTGAGCCCTAAAGTGAACTTAGGTAATCACTTTTATGAAACAATCACTTTTTATTAATCAAATCTCAAATTGATTAATGGCCTACTCGGTCAACTATTTTATTAATTAAAATGTATTAGCTTCTAAACCAACTAAACCACCACTCATTATTTCTTATAACAGCCCAACCCTTCATAAGAAGGGAGAATTGTATGGGATTTAATTTCCATTCAACTGGATACAGTGGCAAGCCTTTTAATGGATTCAACTCCAAAATCATTTTTTTTAATATTTTGCTCCTTTTCCTTCTATTTCTATTTATTTTATTATTATTTCTATTATTGTTATTTGTTTTACCTATTGTACTTTTTAAATTATTTCATTTTATGACTATTGGATATGTGCTTTTATTGGAGAATGTGTGCCTAGAGAGGGAATCCCATGTTTAATTACTATTTTTATGATGTAATTAATTTACTAATTTCTTTGGGAATGTGTACCTTCCCTAACACATCACATGTGCACACCGATAAACATCTGTGGGGTGTATAAATGCTAAACCTTGCCACAACAGTGACGCTATGAGCAATCTGACTCCTAGTGGTCAATTTTCTCGAGCCATAAACTCGAAGGTACGCTGGAAATCTTGAAGGCATTGTATGGGGCGTAACACCTATCACTATCTTTTGTACAATGAGTATGGGCATATGGATTCAAAGATCTAGGCTTCATTTTTTTATTTGAATCTGCTTGGTTACTATGACTGGGCTAGTGTTGCTCTGGCTATAGCCTACTGAGGGATGGGTATGTTGTCTAGGACTAATGGGACATGCATCTATGAGACTGATATAGCCTGGGAGGTCAATATTTGACCTTTTAATCTATTTCTAATAATTTTGTTTTCAAGATTTGCCAACTTTATTTTTCTTTGTAGCTCTGGGCCTTCTCTCACATCTCAGCTCTTATCCCTAATGTTGTTAGAGGGGATATACTGCTCCCAACGGGGAGAATGTTGTGCAGGAAGCCTTGGGTTACTTATCAGACTAACCTTTCATTTTTTGACTCTCGAGATATTGTTGCCATGATGACTGAGGTATGCTCTAATTAGCTTCACCATTTTCACTTTTGTGGGCTTCTTATTGTTGATCTGTCATTTTAGGTTGTCAAGTCACCCTTTGATTATGGTTTCTTATGGGATGTGTACCTTGATGCCTTAGGCATCACTTTCACTGAGAGACAGATCATCTTGGGCTCATCTAGGCTTGTATAATTTTAACTGGGCGGGTGAATTATTTCCTAGATAACTTTAGAGAGGATTATACCAACTGATCCTCCTTTGCTCATGAGGCAGCCTATGCTTCAACCTTTTCTAGACTTCTGGAAGGTCAAGCAACCTAGGCAATACTTTCAGATTCAGGATGCCTCTTATCATGATTTCCTCGTCATCCGCTTGATGAGAGGGACTCCTCCTTTGTTTGCCAGACCGGATAAGGTTTTGGTGGTATTTACTGCTGCTGCTTTGAGATGTAAGTCTCATAGCCAAGCTAGTCATTTTGTTCCTTGGACTATACCTGGTGTTTTGTGCATATTTTTACATATTTTCCTTATACATTTAAGTTTATTTTTACCCAAAAATTGTGTTTAATGTGTTTGTAAAGTGCGTTTTAGAGAAATTCATGGAACTATGCAAAAATAAAGTTATTTGATCAAAAGATGAAGTTCCTGAGTGAATAAATATAGTTGGAGCAATTTTTAGAGGGTTTTAGAGAGTTTTGAGATGGTACAAGTCGTGTCTAGGACCTTTAGGGAAGTACCAAATGCATTACAGCCATGCTAGTTATTGGATCAAAGGGGTAAAAATATTATATATGGTACATGTTGTGCAAAACATCTGGGGTCGTGCGGTGACCTGTGTGCTTTATTATGAGAAGACAGATTTGGAATCGTGAGACACAGAGAATAGCACAGGGCCATACAGATGAGGTATGGACTCTGTGCTTTTCTAGACAAATGAAATTCTTCCTAATGAAAGATGCCAAAATCTGCACGGGGGCATAATGCTAGCTACATGGGCCCGTATGTGCAAAAAAAGGGGTCATGGTGACCCTTCCAAGTCAGTGTAGAAAAATGATTCTTTTTAAGTTATAGACATCCTAGACCATATTTTTCACTATATAAGGAGTTCTATTAATGTATTTGATATGGAGAGTTTGTCCAAGCCATTCTAAGTGAATTTCTAGAGAGAGAATTAGTTTATAATTGTTTTAGATTGACTTTTGACTGATTGTTTTCTTTAGTTTTGCTTTACTTTTGCTATTCTTCATCAATTTAGTTTGTATTGAAGTTGAATTTTCGCCAAGGATATTGGGATTTTTCTGCACTTTAATTGAAGTTTCTTTTCTTACCTTAATTACTATAATTCTTTTAAGTTATTTTTGCATTAAGGAGATTAAGTATGATTTCTCTTAGAATTATTACTGATTTATTGAGAACTAAACCAATCATGAACTAAATTCATTTTTATCTAAAGATTGAAGAATGAAGTGTCTTGATATGATTAATTGATATTTATTTGTTAATTAGGTTAAACTTATGCTTGATTGAATTCAATTAATTCTAAAAACTGATTTATTGATCACCAATTAGTTAAATTAGGGGTGATGCGATGGAGTGAGAGTGGAAGTCTAAATCTGGACCAATTCAATTGAGATTCTAAAATGAATTAGGAATATAAGTTTTAGTCTTAACTCCTTTGATTGATCTATGTTTTCTGTAGATTACTTTTATGAATAGGATAGCTAGTAGAATAAGTTCTAATTGAATAATTACATTAAGACTTAGAAAGTTAAACCTAATTAATTGAATTAACTTTACAAAATTATAAAGGATAGACCATGGATTGTCAATTTCTCTAGACTTGTTCACATTATTGCATATTCATTAAATTCATTGATTGCTTGATTAATTTACTTTCCTTTAAAAAAAACCTCAAAATTCCTTTTTAATTTAATTGCACCTTAAGAAATAAAATAATAAGGTTAAACAAACTCTAGGTCCTTAGGAGATACGACCTTGGTTCTCATCATGTTCTATAATAGCCTGTATACTTGTAGTCACTATTTGTTAGTATATTTTTAGGCGAACACCTCATACTAGCTTCATTTCCTCAAGCATGTGTTCTTCTACATCAGCTATACCTACTGGCTCGAGTTAGACTTGGGCACCCCTTCCTGGCTTTGGTGACCATGTTTCTTACATGGGTGCAGATGGCATGACAAGATTTCATAAAGTGGGCTATGACTACTCATTGGGCACAGCGCATGTTGGCCTGTTTATGCTTCCTCTAATGATAATATTTTGACTTTTCTTGGTATTTATTTTATTTTTTCGACATTTCTAACATCTGTTCTTTTATAGATTCCAACTCGGTGCATATCAAGGATTATGACCTCTACCAGCGGACTTTGTGTTTTTTAGTACCACTCCTTCTGCCTTGAGTGTTATGGAGAGCTGGAGGGAGCCTAGGATAGTATTGAGATGGAGCACTCAGACTAAAAAGGAGGAGGAGGAGGAGGAGGAGGAGTCGAATGATGATGAATGATGCATGATATATCATTTAACTTTTTGGGGCCCCATTGTGGGCTTTTGTAAAAATTTTGTTTTATTTTTGTATGTTGAATTGATATTTATGAAAATTCCAAAAATTTTCAATTTTTGTCTTGCAACTTTTTTTGGAATGTAATTTTATTCGGAAAATCAAAATTTGAAAATATTTTGGTCAAAAATCTCCCGAAAAATGGAATTAGATTGGGTTGAAATGAAGCGTCGTGATGGGCAGGGTAAACGCGTGAGCTAACCCATGCATTCAAGTCTGCATGTATGCGTTTGGCCACAAACGCATGCGTTTGGGCCTAAACGTATGTATTTGGGCCCTAGCACATGGGTCAGTATCCTAGCTCGTGCGTTCGGCCTTCCTAACTCCATTTTCTACCTTGGTTTTTATGCCACTTTATATTTTCAGATGGAAATTAATTTTTTATTGAGAAAATCATGGGAAAATACATTTTTGTATGGAAAATTCAGTATCTTTCTTTTTTTGCTTTGAGAAATGGAGCCTCACTTCAGTCACATGATGCATGGATAATGCATGAAATTATACCGAGTGATCAGGATCAACTTTAGGAAGTATGGAATAAGTGCTCTACTGACACTTAGAGGTGTCAAGATTAACTGGGAATTTTTGAATGCTTGCATTCGATTTTGGGATCCTATTGATCATGTGTTTTGATTTAGAGTGAGTATGGACGAGATGTACCCAACTTTTAAGGAGTTTTTTTCTTTACTCGGTACGAGTCCTGAGGCTAATAAGGCTGCTCAAGTTGAAAGGGTAGGTTACTTTAATTCTTTTAAACAACTTTTGGATTTGAGCACTGAGGCTACTTTAGGTATTGTGAAAGATGATTTTGTGGACCTGCCTGCTTTGGCCGACGTGTTTTGGGAAGATTCAAATGACCCAGTTTGGTCAGCTAGGAGGCAGAAAACTTATGCTTTTGGCTTGACAGCAGGCTATATCTTTGCGGGCTTGGTTGGATGAGATGATACGAAGGTGGTTCAGCTGATACACAATATGGGTATGGGAAGGTCGATTGTTGGTATGATTTTAGCTGAGAGACAGCTGAGCCTGGATTGTCATTCTAGTACGAGAGGAACTTGGACTATCAGTCCGATTTTGCTATAGGTATTTAAACTTTCATTACTTGTCTGTTTTAGCATGTGTGAGGCTATCTTGACTATCATGTTTCCTTTCAGATTTTTTTGAAGGATCATCTTAAGATTGTTCCTGCATTCGAGCCGATAGATTATCTCGCATCTTGGTATCGAACTCAAAAAGTTGTCATTCATTTTCTTACTAAAAAGGGCTGGATTAGTTAGCTGATGGAGTTGAGTCCATTAGATCTACTTTGGAAACCGAACTAGTATACCATCAAACTGTTTATGTCATGAAGCTAAAGGTACAAGCATGTGAATCTGCATGGTTTTTAAAGAAGTGACTTGGTATCAGGCTTCCCGAGTTCTTCATCAGATGGGACATGATTAGGATGTGTCCCTAGATGGTCCAAACCTTGAAGCAACTGCTGTGAATGCTAAAATGGTTACAACGATTCTCAAGTTTTGGATTCGTGATTTCACATGAGCGATGGTGGTTCCTGGTGATGACTATGGCAAGCTTCTAGAGTACATCAAATGGTGGATTGAAGCATGTTGGTAGAAAGAGAAGGCAAAGCGATATGCTCTTTTGACCAAAACTGAGTTTGAGTCGAGACTAAACTAAGCATGTTTTTTTTTTATATATATGCTTCTTTTGATTTTCTGTCTCAAGTATCTTATTTTGGATGTTCCAAAAGATGAATAAGAACTTAATAAAAAACATTTTATTTTTATGAAGCTCTTAATTTTTCCTAAGCCGTCTTTCATGTTTTCAACTTAGCGAGCTGCCATGATTGTTGCTTAGATCACCTTTTTGATTTTCAGTCTAATAGGTTGTACCTTAATTTTTGCCTGACCCACCCACTTGGGTTTTAGCTTAATTGGTTTCATTCTTTTTGCAAGTTTTATTGAATGCTTTAGACACCGCCCATAAGGGCTACCTATGTATCTTCTTACAATAGATTCTTGAAAAAATGAAGAACATGGTCATTTTTGAGAATTAGGTCCATGTAGTTCTTGTTATATAAATGTGATGCCTGAGTGCAAGCTTATGTAATAAGAACACTAGATGAAGTATTTCTTAAGCTGGTCGAGGTTAGTCGAATTACTGAATTCATTGTTGTCGACATCCATTAGGATGACACCTCCGCTTGACATGATTTTCTTAGTGATATAGCGTCCACTCCAAGGAGGTCTAAATTTTCCTCTACGGTCTTATATGACTTGCCTAATTTCCTTTAAGACTAGGTCACCTTCCTGAAGATTATAACTTATGACTCTTGTGTTAAAATTCTTTGCAAGCCTTATCTAGTAATTCTGAAGATGGTGAAGTGCTTCTAACCTTTTCTCATTGATCAGGTTGAGTTGATCATAGTAGGCCTATTGCTAATTGAGTTCAGAGATTTGAGCTTCTTAGAGAACCCTTGCCATCTAAATTTCCAACTCTATGGGGAGGACTTCTTCCATTCCATTAACTAATGAGTAAGGTATGGATATAGTAGTTGACTTGTATATAGTTCTATGCTTAAAGAAGGTGCTTGGAAAGTGTAGGTATAGATGCCAACCTTTATGGTTATTGATCATTTTCTGGAGCATGTTCTTCAGGGCTTTGTTAGTGGCCTCAATTGTACCATAGGTCTGAGGTCTATATGGTGAAGACTCATGGTGTTCTATTTTTTCCTTCTTGAAGAAGGTAATTACTTCTTTCTGGAAGTAGGAACCATTGTCTGAAATGATTTCATACGGGACACTTTACCTTGTAATGATGTTCATTTTGATGAACTGAGTCAGCTTCTTTGAGTCCGGGACTTGGTAAGTTGTAGCTTCTACCCATTTGGTTAACTAGTCAATGACCACCAAGATGTATTCATAGCCAGTATATGATTTTGATGAAATTTTTCTGATGACATCAGTGCCCCAAACAACAAAGAACTTAGGAGATGAAATTGGATTAAGAGGAGAAGATGAGAGCTTTTAAAGCTTGGCATATTCTTGACATTTAGGACATCTCAAGGTAAATCATGCACAATCTCAATTCATGGTGATCCAGTAGTAGCATTGGTTCATGATTTTGTAGGATATAGTCCATCTATTCATGTGGGTGCATTCTTTACCACCATGGATTTCTTCCATGATTTTGTTGGCTTCTTCATCAAAAACACATCTAAGGTGGATGTCATTCCAGGTCTTTTTTTTAAAGAATTTCACCTCTTGGAATGTATCCACTAGCTAGTTTTCTTATGGTTCTCCTTTCTAATTTAGAGGCCCTTTCAGGATATTCACATTTTGTAAGGTAAATGTAGATGTCCCAGTACTAATGTTTGTGTTCATCTTCTTGAATACTCAGGTAGTGGGCTTGAAAGCTTAGTTCGTGTTTGATGCTTATCAAAATAGGATGAATAAGGAACCGATCACATATTTCTATCATTGAAGCCACTGTTGCCAGTGCATCAGAGAATATGTTATGTTTTATTGGTAAACAGTGGAAGGACAAGGCATTAAATCTATCTGCCAACTCCTCAAGTCACTTATGGTAAGGCACAAACTGCTTCTCTTTAATTTTCCATTTCCCTAATGCTTGGAAAACTATAAGGTTAGAATCTCTATAAACTTTTAGGTTCTTGGTACTTATCTTAATGACTAATTCTAGTCCAGAAACACATGCTTCATATTTTGTTTCATTGTTTGTTACCTCAAAATCTAGTTTGATTCTAGAGGTATAAGGAACACCATCCGGACACCATATCCTTTTTTATTGGATGCTCCATCAAATAATAGTTTCCATGTCTCATGTTGAATTAGTAGGATGTCTTCATCAGGAAATTTGGGTTCTTCCTAATGATCGTCGGTCAAGGCAGCAACAAGTTGTTCGTAATGACACTACCCTTAATGGCTTTTCTCTCAACATATTTGAGGTCATAGGATTCCTAGATTGCCATCCATCTAGCCATCTTGCTATCATTTATAGGCTTTTTCATGAGGTATTTGAGAGGATTTTTATTAGTAAGGACATGTGTGATATATGCCACTAGATAGTGTCTTAGCTTTTGACATACCCATACTAGAGCCAGGCAGAGCTTTTCAATGTAATTGTATTTGAGCTCGTGTATCATCATCCTCTTTCTCAAATAGTAGATGGAATTTTCCTTGTGATATTTTAGAGCATTTTTTTGCCAAATAGCACCTATGGTTTCATCATTGACCGTCAGGTAGAGTAGTAATGGTTTTCCAACCCTAGGAGGCTGCAGAACTGACAGATTTTGGAGATACTGATTGATCTATTCAAAGGCTTAATGGCATTCCTTGATCCACTATTTAGTGGAATTTTTCATTAGTAGGTAGAAAATGGGACCACAAGTATCTACTAATGAGTTGATGAATTGGTTTATGTACTGGAGGTGACCTAAGAATCCTCTTATCTTCTTTTCAATTTTAGGAGGTGGCAGGTAAATGATTACCCTGGATTTGGCGGGGTAAATCTCAATTCCTTTTTTGATGACCATGTAGTCGAGGAACACTCTAGATGAGGCTTTGAATATACATTTGGTAGGATTGAGCTTAATTTTGAACTGTCGAAGTTTAAGGAAGAACTTCTCTAGTGCATGTAAGTGTTGTTCGGTATTAGTGCCTTTAACGACCATATCATCAATATAGACTTCCACTTCTCTATGTATCATGTCATGGAAGATTATGGTGGCCATCCTCTAGTAGGTAGCTCTGGAATTCTTTGGTCCAAAAGATGTGACTCTATAGCAGTAAGAACCCCATTATGTGATGAAGGAGTTTTCTTCTTGTCCTGAGGATGTACAAGAATCAGATTGTTCTTAGCAACTAGATCAGTTAAGGAAACCATTTCTGAACTAGCTAGTGCATCTACCAATAAGTTGATGTGTGGTTGAGGGAAGTCATCCTTAGGGCATGCCTTGTTCAGATCCCAATAGTCGACACACATTCTGACCTTCCCATCCTTCTTTAGCATTGAGAGGATGTTTGCTAAACATGATGGATAGCTGATAGGTTTGATGAACTGATGAAGGAGTTGCTTAGACACTCCCTCTTTGATTAGAATGGACCAGACAGGCTTTATATGCCCGAGTTTTTGCTTAACAGGCCTATAATCTGGGTAATTAAGAATCTTGTGGACTGCAATGCTTACATCTAGTTTGGTCATATCACTAGGCTTCCAACCAAATGAGTCTTTGAATCTCTTGATGGTGGATTCTGTATCCTCTTTGTTTGAGCATACAAATGCAATGTATGTATTTTAAGGTATGTCATGAGTGTCAATGTTTATGGGCTCTTTAACTGCATCTTTTATTTCATTTATTTTATTATTCTCATTTTCTGATTAACTGAGGTCAGATTCATCAATTGGATATAAAAAAATAAAGAGACGGGATTGTAATAAGAAAACTTGTTACTTTTATTAATAAAAATGGAAGATAGGTCTATGGTTACATCATATTTAGAATCAAAAGAATAAGACTCAAACTTAAAGTACCCATTTCAGATTTGAATGTGGGCTCGATTTCAGATTTAGACATTTTTTTTATGGAGAGAGGCTTGCTTTCTAAGACCAGTTATTGACCTTTCTCAGGCCAGGCTTGATCAAGGTGGAGAGGTTAACTTTTTCCTCATTGTCTTTCAGAACAATTATTTCACCAAAGAGGCTAGCTTCTATGTTCTCCTCATAGTCATCAGTTAGAAAGTAGATGGGCTGGCAGTCTTTGGAACTCAGTTTCATATTAGAGAAAAGCTCAAAGCCAAGAATGTTTATTCTATTCATAGGGCATATCATAACTAACTATCTCTCCATCATTCATAAAATTTCCATTTAGAGTCTTGAAATAAGGCCTCATATGGTAGTCAGCTTCTCTCATTTTGCTAATTATAAGAGACCATTCTCTTGCTTGGGCTTTTGCTTATTCAATCTCATCATCAGTAGGGTGGTAGCCCAAACCAAAAGGTGGAATGAAGGATGGATACCCATAAAAAAGGCATCATCCCTTATTGGTTTTTGCCAAGGCATATTTCAAAAAATAAGCCATATGCTTGAGGATGTTGCCAATCATTCAGTAACAGTACAAGATAAAGTCTAGAGAGATTGCTTCCTTCAGATTCTTAGAAGTTTGAATGGATTAGATGAATGAGAAGCTAGATAAAGGATATACTGGCAGCTCAGGTTAGATCTCCAAATGGGAACTGTATCTGGAACCTCAAATTTCTTAAACATGTCTACTTTAATTATTACTATTCCACCCTTAAGTGGGAACTTGACCCTTTGGTGTAAAGTTGAAGGCACTGCCTTGGCTTGGTGGATCCGAGGTCTTCCCAGCAATAGGTTAAAACATGAAGATACAATAATGACTTGGAATGGTACTTTAAAATTACTTGAGCCCATGGTGATGGCCAGAGTTTCCACCCCTAAGACCTCTCTCATTGAATTATCATAGGCCCTCACTATCTTGTCAGATAGGGTGAAGTCAGTATCAAGTAGTTTACAACATTGACTGGGCGGACACTAAGAGTGGAGCCATTATCAACCAAAGTCATTAGGATAGCCTTTTCTCTTGTAATAACTGTGATGTAAAGACATCATTGTGGGGTCCCCCAAGTGAGATTCCATTATCAGAAAAGCAGTAAAAATCCCTTTTGGTTGAACTTATAATGGAAGTAGCCAAACTTTCTGTAGATATGTTAGCTGGGGCTTGACAATCACTCAACGCCTTACAAAGAGCTTGGCAGTGAGGATAGGATGACATGAGTAGACTCTAACTAGAAATGTTTTTCCGGGTCTTCTTTAATCGTTTCATCATGTGGTCCTCTTCAGGTCCAGGAGTTCCCTTAGATTGAGTCACTGGTTGACTTGCTGATTATGGAGGAGCAGCAAGTGCTTGTATTATTTTCCCACTCCTTGTGATATCATCAATTTCATCACCCAAGTGTCTTAGGTCAATAATGACACAACAATAGTCAAGTTGGATTGACCTCCCTAAGGAAGGTTGGCCATCTAAATGAGAGTAATTTAGGGAGATCGACTTCCTTAAGGAAGTTAGGTCCTCTCTAGTGTAGTGAAAATTGCTCAAGAGCACTTCATCATAGATGAGATGTGTAGAATCCCATTCATCAAACTCAACTAGAATTGAATTAACATTATGCTCAGGAACAAGATTAATACTGATCTTAGGAGTGGGTAAAAAAAGCTCATCAGTGTCGATCAGATCTTGAATTTTATGTTTGAGGGCCTTCGAATTGTCTATTTTATGGTTGAGCCCTTGATGATAGTCACATCTCTCTTCTATGTTAAAGTTTTTGGGTTGAGGATTCTAAATGGGTTTTGGCTCTTGAGGCTTGAATGCTCCTTTCTTTAAACATTCTTTAAGAATGCGACTTAGTGTCCTACCCGGATTGGTGAATTCTCTCCTATTGAATTGGATTGGCTTTCAAGTAAGGATTGCATTGACTCAGCCCTCTTTCTAGGTAAAATTAATTTTTCTGAAGTGAGAGGATGAGGTCTAGGTTTCATCCTTTATGAGGCCAAAGTCAACCCCATCTTCAAGGCATGTGCCAACTTTAACCAAAGCTTTGAAAACTGGTAGATACTGTGTCATCACTCTATTTTGATATATAGGTAGTAGATTTTTTATAATAATGTCAATCTGTTCAGAGTTAGTTAGCTTGTTTACCATTTGGGGGGCTTTCTTTCTCCACTTTGTGATGAAAGCAGAAAATTTATCTTTTGGAAGTTGTTTTGTGATTTCCAAATCTCTCCTTTTTACATCAACTTCTTCATTATATGAATATTGTTTTATAAATTTGTTACAGATAGATTCCTAGGTTAATTTCTTGGAATATTCTAATTGTATAAAGTAATTCTAAGTCACACTAGTAAGTGACTACTGGAAAAATTTAGCAAGAAGCTCGCCTTCAAGGCCTAAGGGGTGAAGTGTACCATCATAGATCCTCAAGTGAGTTGAAGCGAAAGTAGTGACATCGAACTTCTTAAATACATGTTAATACATATGTAGTAGATTTTTTACAATAATGTCAATCTGTTCAGAGTTAGTTGGCTTGTTTACCAGCAAAGGGTTATCTTGGGCCCCATTTTAGAAAGGATTCGTGAGAGGGACAATTGAGGTAGTAACTCCACAATCAGTTTGTGGAGGTATAAAAACCACATCTTCAGTTATGGGTTCCTTCCTAACATTGGATGAAGTAGATGTATGGTTATTGGGCTGGATCCCCATTTAAGTTATCATTTCTCGAACCTTGCCCAATATATTTTATTCTTAGACTTACATCATAGTGGTCACAATCTCTAATTGCTTTTGGATAGACTCATTTTATTTCCTCATGATTTCAACTAGTATGAGGCAATATCAGTAGGTGGAGCAGAAGCAGTGGCATCAGCAACAATGGTAGGGTTGGGTGAAAGCTCATTGTTGTTGGTCATGTTAACCTTTGAATAGAAAAAAGGCAGGGTATTATGAGCCTAATTATAACAAAACGAGTGCATTAAATCCAACATGTTAATACAAGCCCAACGATTCAAACAAGACTCGAATTGGACTTCAAACGGACTTAGAAAACCCAAAAAAAGAGAATCAAAATGGACTGAACCAAATCAAGCCCAAAAACCAGGCCCAAAATGACCATGCATTTTGAAGCGTTTGCACGCATTTTTGTCCTCTTGAATGCATTTTGACCAAAGCGCATGCATTTTTCCCATAATGCACTTGTTTTGTTCCTAGGGTTTTTGGCACGAATCCTTAAAAATTAAGGCTTTTCAAAACAGTTTTGTACAAAGTTTTTCAAAGAATTTTTCAAAACTCCAGATGCACTTAAACCTATTTTCTAGCCTCCATAAACTCCCAAATAGACTCCAAACACTACAATTTTTCCTCAATCGATCAAACTTTCAGAATTAAACAACAGACACTACAGTTCCTATCAGTTCACCAATTCAGTTCTTTTAAGTTCAGTTCAGCCAGACAGACGTCAATGCTCTCTAAACAGAACTGAGACTTGCTTAGGTTTTATCAAGCCCTCCAACATACCAATTTTGAAACCTCGAAAAGTAAAGTTAAAATCGATACAATATATTTTCTTTCCTTTAATCTTCGAATGACTTTGTTTTAAGCCCTTTAAAACTGAATTAAAGCACATTTTATCAAAATTGAATTTTAAGCCCTTTAATCTGGTCTAATGCATGTTTTACTAAAAATATATTTTTCATAAAACAAATCCAATTAGACCCTAAAATGAACTTTGGAAATCAATTCAAATTCAAAAATAAATTTTTCATTAATCGAATCTGAAATGGCTAATGGCCTTTTCGATTAATAATTTTATTTAATAAAATTGGTTAGGTACTGAAAATACAATCCGCCAATTTGTTATCAGAATAAACCCCTCCCTTCATGAGAAAGGAGAATGATATGGGTTTGATTCCTAATCAAAAGGATACGCTAGGAAGCCATTTTATGGCTTCAACTCCAAATATGTGTTTACTTTTATTTTCTTTGATTATTTCATTATTGTTGCAGTTGTTTAATTTGTTTTGGTTGTTATTGCGATTGGCTTTTTTTTATTATTGCTTATTATTGCTATATTTTTGTCCATATTTTATATTGAGGAACGTGTGCTCCTCCCAGATCCTAAAACTGGATGGGAGATTCCCTTATTTCGATCATTTTTGTAGTTGTAATTTTATTGCTTTCATTGGGGTAGTGTGCTTTCCCTAGAACCTATAATGGGCTAGAAGAAGGTCCCATGGTCAATCTTTGTTTTACTGCTTTACTATTTGTCATATGCCTTAAAGCCTACTCATGCATCATTTTTGCCATGCTTAAACTGTTCATGCACCATGATATTTGTTCATGGATACACGCAAATTGAATTTTAACCGAAATCATATGTTTTCAAGCTAAAAGTTGTTATGTAAAATGTTAAAAAAAAATTTTCATAAAATTATTGTCAGATCACGAATCCCCGTACCCCCTTCGGTTCAAAAGAATAGCCTTTTCAATTGGGTAAAAATCAATTTTTTCTAAAGTGAAGTTTTTCATAAAAGATTTCTTAATCACCTAAGAAAATATATTTTCTTAAAGTATTATGTGGTGACTCTGTACACTTAACACACCACGTGCACGCCAATGAACATATATGGATGCAAAAATGTGGGAATCAGTCACAATCTGTGACGCTATGCGCAATCTGACACCTTGTGGTTGGTTTCCTTTAAGCCATAAAAATCGGAGGTGTGTTGGAAGATCCTCCAGGCTGCTAGGATGGAGCCTCAATGCTGGCAACTCTACTAGGGACGTAAGGAAAAATGACAAAAACTAAGTGGATTATTTTCTGATAAAATAATCTTTTAGCTTAAAACTCTATGAAACTAGGTTATTAAGCATCACTTAACATTCTCCCTTATTTTAGGAAAACCCAGATAAAGAGTAACATCAAGTGAGCTTCCCTCATTGGGGCTGCTTTGCCGATATCAAAATCATCCAACTCCAAGGCATACGCTTTGATCATTTCAGTTAGGATAACAAGGTTGCACATACCATTGGACCCACTGTTGGGGTTGTATACCCTAGAACTTGTACTCTGTTTATATATTTGTAATCTTAATCCATCATTGGATTCAATATATATCTTTTATTTAATTAATGTCTTCTTTCTAGTGTTTAACGTATATATGTTCCATAAGTCATAAGTAAGAGAATCTATTCTTAAAGAGTTTAGGAATATGGAGATAGATTCTTTTTATCATAGACTTTAAAGGATGTTCACAGTCATAGGATTATTGGTAGGAACGTCATTAATCCAAATAAACCATCACCTCTATTTTTATCCATGATAAGTATAAGATTCTTGTTAATATGGAGGTAGTAAGTTTCATGCTATAGATATGTGATGTCATGACAACACGTGGACACTCATGAGATGAATTCATTGAACAATGAAATTAGATGATAGACATATGTGTTTTATCCACTAGTCAATGTCTAATCATCTAGATTGTAATTGTTCATATAATCCATAGGCTTGAGGTGACATGTTATCTAGCATATTGGTTGCTATGGCTTGTTATTGCTTACATACTAATGCTATCCAAGTATTGGTAATGGTGGCCATAATTAATGGGATGTTGAGATAAGTGCTAAGAAAGGATTCATGAACTTAGGTAAACAAGGAAGGAATCCTATGACTTATGGTTATTTTTTATTCATAAATCCTTGGCCAAGGTAGTAAAGATTCATGAGAAAGAGTTTCTAGTAAGAATCGGTTTATCAAGAATTAGAACCGGATATAAGTCATATGATCTAGCATATAGGGTTTGACTATTCTATGACCCTAACTAAGATTGAAAATTCGTAATGAAGTGATTCGAGTGCACGGTAATTATAATCAAAAGGTCCATGCAATGTCAAGGATACAATAACCAACATTCATTTCTAATTAGGTAGTCGTGATATGTTATGCTAGACGTCACTCATGACTTATGGGACTAAGTATGGATTGTGGATTACATACCAGGTGGGGAGAAAAGAGTTTTCTTTATCCCATTACTATTTAGAACATGAACCTAGTAAGTCACACACCATAAAAAATGTCATATGGCTTGGAATTTAATCATATTGATAATTTATTAAAGAGTTTAATTAATTATTAATGATGATCAAATTAGACTTGTAATTAAATTTACAAAGATCTTAGCATATCTTTAAGTCTAAATCATAAAGGGATTAATTCAATTATGTCATAGTTTGTATGACATATAAATGGACATGACTAAATTGATATGGACTAAGATAAATAATAATTAATTTACATGAGATGTGATTAATTATTGGCTAAAGTGATTCCTACAAATTACTTGGGCTAATCAATTAAGTCAATTGGATATTAGAACAAACAACCCTTCTTCCACTAACTTTTCCTTAATTTAAGGAAGATTAGTTAGAAGAAGCATGGGTATAAATTGTAGGCTTATCATCCTTTTTCCTAACATAAGATAGCTTTGGCATAATTCAACATCTTCAACCTTGAGATTTTCTTCTAAGAGTTAGAGAATGAAGCTTGAGTTATAGAGAGAGAAAGTTCCAAAAACACCACACCCTTTAGAAAGAGGGCGTTTATTTTTAAAGAAGAGTTCTTCAACTATTAACTCTTATTCTAAATCCTTGAGAAGGAGTGTATAGGTAGCTTCAAGTTCAAGCCAATCCCTAAGAGTTTCAAGTTCTTAATAAAAAAGCAAGAACCAAAAAATTTGGGTAACCAAGAAAGGGTTTAAGCTTCTTGGAGGAGACAAGGAGACACAAGCCTTTAGGAAAGCTTCAGTGTGAGTCGAGCTAGAGGCTTCGCACTTGAGGAGCTAAACAAAGGAGAGAGATAAGGTATTTCATACTTCCAATCCCTTCTTTGTTGCTATTGTGTTTTACACAACAAATTGGTAAATTATGTTTGAATTTGAATATGGCTCCAAACCTAGGTTTAGATATTCATGAAAGAGTTTAATGAATAACTGTAAAATATAATTTTTGTATATTATTTAGAAAGATTAATACAGCTCTTTATATAGAGTTTCTAATTATTAAGTGATAA